>JAFVLL020009518.1:0-20882 GCA_021397915.2 Tor tambroides | reverse complement strand
TCGTGGTATTGAGGGTGGAGAGAGCGCTGTACATTCACTCCCCCCACTGACAATTCCTGCCGGCCCAAGACTCGAACTCGCAACCTTTCGATTACGAGTCCGACTCTCTAACCATTAGGCCACGACTTTCCCGCTCGAAAGGGCTCCTTTAAAGGAAACTGTACCGGCCTAGACTCTGCAGAATCCCCTGTGTGTCCTGTTTAGTCCCTGCTCTTCTGTCGGTAACAATTTAAAGACTTCTGGCTTGATTCTAGGACACTCCCTTCAGAAACCCAGAGCCAAGGTCGGAACTGGGAAATTACATGGTGCCACTCAGGTCCCGTTTCATCTAGTGAGCTGTGTAGACTGGTCAAGAACCACAAAAGTAGTGGTGACAGATCCATATAACCTTAAGCTGAATGTCATGGGAAAGAAGCTTCAACTTTCTCTCAGACCTCCAGCAGCGCTTCTTGCTGTGTAAAAAAATAAGGCTGGATGGTATATATTATTTTGCTATACCATTTTAAGCATGGTAGATAGAAAAAAGTAATGTGAAAATACATAAAAGTCAAGACAAGGAAAACCTTGATATTAAGGGATGTTACAGATCCCGACTGATATACGGTCACATTTGTGGTGTATTATCTATTTTACTAGTTCAATTTTATGGTTCAAATGTAGTTCATCCATTCAAAATTAAGAGCTTTATAATATTTGTTTTATTTTTTTGAGTCTTTTTGATTTTATTTTAGTGTTATGTAATGTGACACTGTTTTTTGCTGGACAAATAATTAAATTAGAATAGTATCTGTAATGTATCTTTCAAGTATTTAATTCACTGCATTATTTAAAAAAAAAAAACATTATTAAGTTATTAAGTATGCCTCTTTGTCCAGTGATGGACTAGTCATCCATCCAGAGTGTTTCCTTGCCTTCGGCCAGAGACACTGGGATAGGATCCAGCATCTCCATGATCCTACAGAGTTAATAAAATATAAGTAATATTTTGTTAAGTTCCCAAGCAAAATATTTATATTGTGGTACAATTACTTCACAATAAAAAGACTCCTACTGTGATATTTGTTTGGGTTATGTTACCCACCCTAGGTGAAAACATTGTGAATAACTCATGCATGAAAACGTAATGTTTGACCATAGTTTTCTTTTTATCTAAACAGGAATTTCCACAAGTGACTGTCGGTATATACATCGAGCAACCGACTCCATTCCTGCCAGAGTTCCTCGAGAGGTTCCTAAATCTAGGTTATCCCAAAGATAAATTGAACGTCTTTGTTCATAACAGTGTGAGTGTTTGGCTGACAAAGCAATGAAATTCATTTGACTTTTTGGATTTCAGCAGCTGTCTTTGACCATTCTAGTTCCATGTCTTGTTTTTCAGGAGGTTTACCATGAGAAGCACATACAGAAGTTTTGGGAAGAGAACAAGGATGTATTCCGCAGTTTTAAAGTTGTTGGCCCCGAGGAGAACTTAACTCAAGGAGAAGCAAGGAACATGGGAATGTAAGCGTCTCTTTAATTTCAGAGTCACTCTTGCAAATATGCAAATAATGAAGTAAATTATAATGCAAATCTGAGCAATTCAAGCTCCTGATCAAAGATAAATGCAAACCCTTGCCACATGTCAGCAAACTTTTCAGCTCCTTACAAATAAAAAACAACATCCGTCTCACCACACAGCAGTAAATCTGCCCTTCCAAAAGCAATGTACCAACAAAATACAGAAGCTCCTATGAACCCTTCTATTTGCTCTTAGTTTAGCACTCCCCAAGATTCCCATCCCAGCTCCAAAACTGATCTGCTCGTGTATATCTGCTTTCATACAGTTACCATAAAAGCTATCACAACAGCAAACCAAGTGACATCAAAGAAATGCTGCTAGACATGCTTATTTGACTTGTCTGAGCAATTTTTACAATTACTTTTAACTAGCTGGTTCTAATAGTAATTATTGCTGCTTGTTTGTGTCACTATTATTATTGTTCATACAAAGTTAGTAACTTGAATAAACCCCTAACCCCACATGCTAAACTTCAGTATATGTCTTGTTGGATTGGTTATGAGTTGCACAGACAAGCATAAATAACTGACATCCATAAGCTTTTAGTGGATGTATGGAGTCTCATACTATCACATATTTTTTAGGGCTTCTCTACAGGATGTGCAGTAGACATGTTGATTCTCTTAGCTGGTCCTAGTGCTGTTTTCTTACTGCATGTCTGTGTTTGGCATCAGTGGCTGTTGACATGGTGATATCACTCAAGTTGTTTGTCTTAATTACTAGGTCCAAAAAAATGCTGGTTTGCATAAGACTTCAGAGCATACATTAGAAGAGGTTTGTTTCCTACCATTGTGATTCCGAGCAGAGCATTCTAAGAATATTTAACAAATATTCAAAGAATGATACTCAGAATCACATGATCACAGAATGATACTCAGAGGAACATCATATTGCTCAGATATTGGTCTTTAATTGCTAAGAACACAGTTATGTTTCATTTAAGTATTACCTCTTCTCAGATGTTCTTCTAAAAGACCTTATATGACAGAAGGGCTCATACAATTTGTTCTTTGTATTTTTTGTGTTTGTATTTAGATCTCTCACATTTGATTGCAGACTTTGGTATCTTGGCAAATATGTGCAGCTTGTCACATTTCAGGAAATAAAAAGTTCAGCGAAATTGTCTCAATTCAATCTTACTGCTGTTCAAGAGAAACAACATAGCCCTGAATTTTGCTATAATTAATAATGACACCCTCTCTATTTTTTAACAGGGATTTGTGCCGGAAGGATCTTTCTTGTGATTATTACTTCAGCATTGATGCAGATGTGATGCTCACCAACCGTCAGACCCTAAAACTCCTCATCGAGCAAAACAGGTAGTTTCCCTTTAGTCATTGCTGAGCATTTCAATGCTTTGGAATCTTCCACAGTAACCGTTTTGTCGTAGGGAACAGACTTGAATCCCTCATGTGCTAAAACCACAGGAACATTACAGCCGACTGAATGCAAATCCCTCAAGGTTTAAAAATAAGCATGGGTGGCTTCTTATTTTCCCATGGTGCATAGAAAAAGTCTGCTCTATATCGCATGTACTCTTATAATGCCACTTGACTTTAAATAAGTAACAAGGCTGAACTCAGTCACATTTAATGTGACAACCTTAAGCGCTCTTTCGCATGACTATGGAGGAAGCCCTTTTCAGATATTTTAAGAAGGCTTGGGAACTCTTTCTGCTGGCCTCTAGCTTGTGGAGTGAAATTGTAACCGGGAACCGTAGAAATGTGGAATTTTACTTGATTGCTTTCACATTGTTGACCAACACTATAATTTCCACTAATGTGTTCTGAATGACATGTTTACTTCAGTAAAGTGATATTCTGTATGCTTAAGGTTTAAGGTCACAATAGAGGTGAAGGGCTTGACTGTGTTACTTCAGGGTCACTCTCACGATTATACGAAAAATACCATATAAAACTGCTCTCATGTGCCAGAATAAAAGGATGCCTTCTTCACAACCTCACAAGAATATGTTCTCACATGGATCACGGTAACCACTTATGTACTATAAACTTTAAAGCAATCCATTCATCCCACCTATTTTCCAAACCATTTATCCTCTGTAGGGTCTCCTGGATGCTGGAGCTTTTCCCAGCATCTCGGACCACAGTCAGGGGACATCCTGAATAGATAGCCAGTCCATCGTAGGGCTAACACACAGACACACCTACAGGCAATTTATTTTGTCTAAATGACATATACTGCATGTCTTTTGGATTGTGAGGGAAACCAGAGCACCCATAGGAAACACAGGAGAACATGCAAACTCACACCGAAAGGCCTTCTGGCTCAAACCGGGGACCGTCTTGCCACCATGCCGCCCTATAGTGTTATCCGGAAAACTTAATGCAGTACAAACTACAGTAAATCTGAACCTGTTTTGTGGTTATAAACATTGTCATCACATTTGGTTCTCCTGTAATTTTAAGGTCTTCTTATGGTGGCAAAAAAGCAGCATTATTTCTTGCATAGTAGGCCTATAATAGTACATTTATGATGCTGATTTCTGAGCTGATTTTTCCTTTTTCCACCATAGAAAAATAATTGGCCCTCTTGTCACTCGTCATGGAAAATTGTGGTCCAACTTTTGGGGAGCCTTGAGCCTGGATGGTTATTATGCGAGATCTGAGGACTACATTGACATCGTGCAAGGAAAGCGTGTGTGAGTGTCTTGGAGGATGTGATCCAGAAATGACTGATATTTCACTGTATATAATCTTATTGGAACATTATGAAATTGCATTTATCCTTCTCTGAATCAAAACGAGTACCCTATCTAAACTCAGATTACTTTTTAGCATGTCCATTGCTCATAAGGCAATGTCTTTACCAAGGTCTATTTTAAAATAGTATTAAAAAATATGACTATAGGACTATATGATATATGACTATATTCTTTTGTCTTTCCTTGTGTAAATAGTGGTGTGTGGAACATCCCCTTCATGGCCCACATCTACCTCATAAAGGGCCAGACTCTGCAGAATGAGCTCAAAGAGAGGAATGTCTTTGTCTTGGAGAGATTGGACCCCGACATGGCCATGTGCAGGAATGCCAGAGACTTGGTATGACCACTGGAACACAAAGCTGAACAATTATAGTAATTATGGTATTTAATCTAGATCAGCAACATTCATAGCATTTATTTTATAATAAAATAGAGTTGTAATTATTTAGGTGTGCAATGTAATTTAATATAATTTCTTCCTGTGTAATTATTGTAACAATCATGATAAGTATAGTTTTTGTGTTTATTATATTTAGTATTTATGCTAAGGTCCATCAACAGCATTTGTGGCATGCTGTTTATTAATCACAGAAAAAAAAAAAAAAACACATTTACAATGTATTACAATGGAAGACACCAGGAAAAAAAACAAAAACAAAATCTGTTACAATATATACTTAATGTTTCAAAAGTATAGTCACAAAATGTCATGGATTCTGTTGATAGAGCTGAGGTTTCTACCACTTATAGAAAAAAGAAAAAAGAAATAATAATAAATTACTACTTTTTATCTCACAATTCTGACTTTTTTTCTCTCAGAATTGCGTGATATAAACTTGCAATTGTAAGACTGTGAGATACAAGCTCGCAATTGTAAGTTATAAAATCAGAATTGCAAGATAAAAACAATTACGAGAATTAAAAAATCTGAATTTCAAGATATAAACTTCTGATATAAAAGTCTGACTTTTTATCTCGCATTTACATGTTTATATCTCACAATTCTGACTTATTTTCTCAGAATTGTGAGATATATACTTGCAATTGCAATTCAGATTCTAAGGGGGGGGAATGACTGACAATGTTCTTACAATTGCGAGTTTATATCTCGCAATTTGACTTTATTTCTCAGAATTGCCAGTTTGTCTCAGAATTGTGAGTTTATCTCAATTCTGAGAAAAAAGTCAGAACTGTGGGAAAAAAAAAAAAAAAAAAGGTAGAATTATAAAAAGTCGCAATTACTTTTTTTTTTACGGGCTTCTATAATACAGATTCAGTAGATCATCAAGCAGTTCACCTCTAAAAACAGCAATTGTTCTGTATTAGTTTGAATACTGTGTGATTAGCCTGATTTCTTAATGCTTCGAAACATCTGCTGCACCACTGTGACCAAGATGTAACTGGCAAGTATTCTAAGTATTTCAGTGCGCTATCATGAAGGCATGGCGTCTCTATCCGTTTATGGCAGCCTCTGTGATGCATTCAGTGTGTTCTCTGTTCATCATCCTTTCCCTCTCTCCATTTTTCACATCCATAGTGCGACCTTGAACCAATGGGAATGTCTGGCTGTGTGCTTTTTGCTCCTCAACCTACACCACTAATAACTAACTATGCTGTTTTTATAACTGTCTACAGCTAACTGCTTAGGACACCTAAGGGCAGCGCATAGCCCTTTTCTGAGCAGAAAGTCAACTAAAAAAACTCAATACAAGCGTACTCAGGCATCTCTACTGTTCTGGTAGAGTTTAATATTGTACATGTGCTGTGTCTATATCTTCCCTAATATTCTAATTTCTTAATTTCTCTCTCTCTCTCTGTATCTTACCCTGTTTATGTCTCATTATATAATTTACATGGTGCTTTTCCTTCGTTTTAGACAGTACAGAGAGAAAGAGAATCTCCTTCTCCGGAATCATTCCATATGCTCAGACCCCCACAGGTTCCTCTTGTTTTGATTATTCTATCATGCATAATTTAAGATTTAAATGTTTTAAAGCAAGGCATCACTATTCCAAATGGTTAGAAAGTGATATTCCAACCAAACTAAATTAATAAATGTATTAATTAATGCCGATTTGTGGAGGAAAAAGTCTACTAACATTTTAATATTTGCTTGCTTGGGGTTCTTATGTAATCTCAAGATCACAAGCATTGTTGTAAGATTATATAACAATTTTGAGATCAATTACTATGCATGTGGAAAAACCATAAATCCCCATTTCATGCTCAATGCGGTTGTTTCATGGTTTTTCTATTCCATAAATTTATGTGCATGTGCTGGTAGGCACTCAAACATTTGATTTAAAACTATGGTCATTTTTGAATACATCTTGCACTGACAGATGTGTTCTGCTAACAAGCGGAACCCTTTGGAAAAGTGATACTATTGAGTTTGATAAGCTACATCTGCTTTTTCTGATGGGGTTAACCTGGACAAAGCACCAGATATTATATATATATATATATATATATATATATATATGTAATACATACATATACATACACTGAACCATTAAATTCTACACACTATTCTACACAGTGGTAGAAAGGCCAATGAAGGATCTAATAGATTCCCTGCATTATAGTTTTCTCTGCAGTAACATCTATATCCAAGAGCAACCCCCTTCCAATCACACTAGTACCAGTAACATGAAACCTACCACAATACCTTGGCTTATCTCAGTCTAGGTATTTATGTAGCACTTGTTACATTTGTAAGTTTGCATCGGATTCAGCAATTAGACTAATATGTTTGAGATTGGTGCAAGAGGTTTTTGTAAAGCCTAGACTGAGAGCAAGTCTGGATCTTCCCACACTTAGATGCAAGAAACCTTGTCCCTGCTTCTAGTATAGTAAACAGGAATGTTGATTCCTGGAGTTGCACTTTTCCCAGCGCTTCCCTATGTTCCCGTTCCATCCCCTCTCACAGCCATTCCCAACATCTGTCATCAATTGTTATTGATTACACATTACCACAGAGTATGCTGCTTATTTGTGATTTGTTTTCATCATTGACTTTAAATTATTTGCATGATGTGTTTTGTTTATTGCTCATTTTTGTTAACATTCGATGTTTTCCATTATAGACATTATTTGTAGTATCTAACTACCTTTTCTTTGTCCACCACAGGGAGTTTTCATGTATATTACAAATCGTCATGAGTTTGGAAGGCTTATTTCGACTGCCAACTATAACACATCTCATTATAACAATGACCTTTGGCAAATATTTGAAAACCCACTGGTGAGTGACTAGATGATTTGTGATCAAATGTTTCCTGTGTACAAAGTGTCTGGTACAATACATAAACAACAGGATCCAGAAGTGTCAATTTAGTGCTACATTTGTCATCAATAATGATGTGGAGTGCTGACAGGGCAAACATACAGTAAATCTGTGTTGACCTCCATCTAGGTTTTAGTCCGCCTGCTGAATGAATGCAGGGAGCTAATTGCTGTTTGCAGTGCAGGTCAGTCAATAGGCTAAAGTACTAATCCTCTTTCTTTTTCACAGGACTGGAGAGAGAAATACATCCATCCCAACTACACCCGAATTTTCACTGACAACCTCTTGGAGCAGGTGAACAATCATTTACATTTATTCTTTTAGAAGATGCCATTCGGGTAGAGTAGGAACTAACATTCCACCGTGTAGTTTTAGTAAAATTTAATATTCTGGAAAGGTTAACTCACTTACCGACCAGACTTGTGGGATAAGGATAGATTCTAAATATATCAAATTCAGATACATCTATTTTATCTAATTTTAGACCGATTTCGAATCTTCCTTTTACATCAAAAACTTTGGAGAAAGTGGTGTTAATTCAGTTACAAGCCTTCATGAGTTCTAATCACATCTATGAAACTTTACAATCTGGGTTCAGGAAATTACATAGTACAGAATCTGCCCTCTTGAAAGTTTTTAATGACATTTTATTAGCTGCAGATTCTGGAAATGCTGTTGCTTTGATTTTTTTTTTAGAGCTCAGCTCAGCTTTTGATTTGGTTAATCACAATGTACTCATTTCTCACTTACAAAATTATATTGGCCTGCAAGACAATACTTTAGAATGGTTCCAGTCTTTTTTAACAAACCGAAAGATCTCTGTATGTATTGAACAAAATACTTCTTCTACTGCCCCTCTGTCTTGTGGTGTTCCTCAGGGCTCCATTCTGGCTCCGACTATTTTTATGTTATATATATACTACCTTTGGGTTTGATTTTTAAGAAATATGGAATTTCTTTCCATTTATATGCTGATGACCTACAGCTGTATCTTTCTTTTAAACCAAATGGAAATAATGCACTAGGAGCTATGTATGCATGCATCCAGGAACCAAAAATAATTTAGGTAAAACAGAAGTAATTTAGTTTGAACCCAGCAATGTGTTTAATGTTGTTTTTTTTTTTTTGTTTGACTCAGGCCTAAAGTTTGACAAACAGATTAATGGAGTAGTTAAGTTGTGTTTTTTGTTTTTTTTTTTTTTTTTTTTTAAATCTTCGTGGCTTGTCTAAAGTGAAGTAATTTTTATCAACAAGAATTTTGAAAGAGTAGTTCATGCATTTCCAGACTGAAACACCATGGTGATTAAGCTTTTGCTGTTGACAGGCCAACTCTTTTGAACAATCTCAGATGTAACTTGCAGATGTAAGTTCCTACCTGATCAAACACACCTGAACCAGCTAATCAAGGTGTTCAGGATTGCTTGATAGTTACAGGCCAGGGCTCGTATTCATGAAAAATCTTAGTACTAAGAGTTGCTCCTAGTAACAAAATTCTAAGAAAATTCTTAGAAATATGGGTGTTTCCTCTTAAAATTAAAGAAAAGATCCTAGTAAAGAAAAAAGTAATTCAGAAAGCATCTTAACCCTTAAAAGGGGTCTTAAGGTCCAAAATTGTTAGGAGCACAGACGAGAGGACTTTTAAGAGGCTTAAAGTTTCTTGCTTGATGGAGAAAATGGATGAAACATGAAGAGGAGAAGAAATGTGTTGCACATAATGCGTGACAGTGAATTAATAAGACAATACACATTAGATACGTGCAGGGATCATGTTTGTGACCAATCTTATTAGAGGCATACTTAACATCTCGACACCGCATAGAAATACATGGCATAAATTACTACATTAACATGTTTGGCAACTGGAAAAATGCAACTATGCAGCCGTGATGATGTGGGTCTGCCATAACCTTCTATAAAACAGTGATCCACAAACAATTACAGCACCTCTGAACCTTATTGTGTTGCTGTTCATTTCCTATAAAATACGTTATTGCGTAGCATAGTAAGTAAAATAAAGAATATATATATATATATATATATATATATATATATATATATATATATATATATATATATATAAAATGTGTGAGTGTGTATGAGAGAGAGAGAGTATGGTAAAACAGGAAAAATTACACCTGTAATTTCAAAGTAAGGCTTATAATAAGCAACACTGTTTGCACCGTGCTCTTCCGTCACTTGATCTTTTTATTTTGGTGCGTCAGTCTGTTAAGTTACTTATTATAGGAGATCATGATCCGCGCTCAAGAGAACAGTCTTCTTTTTAAGTTTTATTTTACATTCATTACTGATGGGAAAAGACACAAACGTTTCGCTCAAAGCCTTCCTCAGCTCTGAGCCGAAATGTTTGTGTCTTTCCATCAGTAATGAATGTAAATAAAATGAGGAATGCTGTTCTCGTGAGTCATGGATGACTCTCTAATATAATAGACCCTACTCTTAAAGCGCTCTTTTATTTCCTTGGACAACCAGCCAATCACAGTCTTCAAAAGACTGTGTCATAATAACTGTAGGTCAGCCCATACTCCTCACTAAGATAAAAGAAAGTTTTTGCTTATTTTCCTCCCTCAAGAGTTGCTCTCAGATTGGTCCTGAATCGCTTTTAAGCCTAGGCCTGTATTCATGAAAATCTTAGTGCTAGAGTTTGCTCCTATTAACAAAATTGTAAGAGAAAATTCTTAAAATGTGTTTCCTCTTAAAATTAAAGAAAAGATAATTCAGAAAGCATCTTAACCCTTAAAAGAGGTCTTAAGGTCCAAAATTGTTAGGAGTACGGACAAGGACTTTTAAGAGGCTTAAGAGTTTCTTTAGCAGTGGAGAAAATGGACGAAACATGAAGAGAACACAAAGCATGACTACACATTAGATGGTGCACTGATCATGTTTGTGACTGATCTTATTAGAGACACGCTAACATCTCCAACACCGCGCAGAAATGCCATAGCGCCAGAAATGGAATTAATCACTACATTAACATATTTGGCAAATGTAAAAATGCAACTATGCAGCAGTGATATTTTTTTGATTCTGTCACAACCTTCTATAAACAAAGTGATCACACAAACAGTTACAGGACTTTCAGAACCTTATTGTGTTGCTGTTCATTTCCTATAAAATATGTTAAACATGACAGCATGGTAAATAAAAAAAAATAAATAAATAAAAAAAAAAAAATATATATATATATATATATATATATGCATATATAATGAGTTTGTGTGTGAGAGAGAGAGAGTATGGTAAAACAGGAAAAATTACGCCTGTAATTTCAAAGTGAAGGCTTATAATAGACCCTACTCTTAAAAGCGCTCTTTTATTTCCTTCTTGGTCAACCAACCAATCACAGTCTTCAAAAGACTGTGTCATATCTAGCAACGGGGTCAGCCCCGCCTCCTCACTAAGATAAAAGTTTTTGTCTTTTCCTCGCTCAGAGTTGCTCTCAGATTAGTCCTGAATCGCTTTTAAGCTAAGACTCCTACGTAGAATTTTTTAAGCTAAATTAGGAGCTCTCTGAAAGGATTCTTAGAATCTTTAAGAATACAGGCCCAGGTGTGTTGGAGCAGGGTTGGAACTTAAGTCTGCAGGATGGTAGTTCTCCAGGAGCAGGGTTGGATATTCCATTCTGTTGGTGTAGTCTGCATCTTTTGAGACTGTAAATTCACAGATCCTCTAATCAACCAGGGGTGCATTTCCCAAAAGCAACTATGGTAGCAAGTTCCGTCATTACTAATAGAGTTCAATGGAACTAACGACCATAGTTAGCTAACGATGGTTTTGGGAAATGCACCCCAAGATGGTAGCTCTCCTGGAGCAGAGTTGGAGATCCCTGCCCTAATGAATCTACATGGGAGGCAGGATTCAAACCATCAGTTTCCCAGATACTCATGGTTGAGAAGGTTGATTGGAGGATCTGTTGATTCAGTCTCAAAAGACAAAAACTAGTCCAACAGAATTAGGACAGATAATCTGGAGGCATCATCATTAACCATCATTAAGTCCACTTATGTTAATGAAGTTACGTGCACCAAAAAAATTGTAATTTAATTTTATATAAAAGTATAGACCATTCTTCATTACCACTCTGATCCCTACATTGGCTATTTTTGCTACTCTACATTTTAGACATTTGTATGCAAATTACTTCTGTTATGATTGACAGATGAATACTGTTTGGAGAAGTAAAGGAAAATATGGTTTTCCATGATGTCACCTTTGAAAAGAAAAGCATTCGTTCTTTGCATGACACTCCCATTGATGTTTGTATGAGTTGGCATTATTTAGAGTGAAAATGTGTTATCCTGGAATAGGCAAACTTGTGCTGGGTGTTAAGGGCAAAAGTTGACCTGATGATACTCTGATGATCCTATGCACCTGTTTATGTTTCTGCAGCCATGCCCAGATGTTTTCTGGTTCCCTGTGCTCTCGGAGAAAGCCTGTGATGAGCTGGTGGATGAGATGGAAAATTATGGTTCATGGTCTGGTGGAAGACACGAGGTCAGATAAATCCGCCGGCCTTAAAACAGTCTGCACATTTTGTACAGGGATCGGCCATGAATAAAAAAGACTTAAAAACCTGTAACTACAAAGAGGAAATAGATTTATGTTCTTAATAGACAAAAAATGTGTAAATATTTAGTAATTCACATATTTAACCTTTTTTTTCCCAGTGGAAATTGCCTTTTAGTAGACTTTACACAGTAGCACAATTGCTGATAACATTTAAGGTTTTTTTCATTGATTGATTGGCCAGTCATTGTGTTTTCTCTTTGCAGGACAAGCGTATCACTGGAGGCTATGAGAGTGTCCCGACAGATGACATTCATATGAAACAGATCGATTTCGATAAGGAATGGCTGCACTTTATCAGAGAATTCATCTCCCCTGTCACTCTCAAGGTCTTCTCTGGCTATTACACCAAGGTGAGCCAGTCTGTCTGGGTATGGACAGAGTCATAATGAGCTGTTTTATCAGAATGTTGAGGAATTTCTCTCTTCTACCTCGACCTCATTTTTTGTAAAGCATTTCATTCTTTAATGTTTGCTAGGATGAACCACATCAAGCCTGTAAAGAACATGGTTATGTTTTACCCCCAAATTAGAACATTTTAAGATTTGGTGTCATTATAATCATTAGAAACAAAAGAAGCATTTGAGTCCTTTGAATCCTTGCCCAATTTAAACTAATTTTGCATTTTGTCTGTCACCAGGATCTTTTTAGTACATTACACATCTGCATGATTTGTGAAGGCTTATTACAGCAGCCAACCAAAACACAGCTTGCTAGATGAGCTTTGTTTAGTTTTTGGTTGACATGACTCATGGAATGAGTCAAGTCATCTTTTTCTCTGTAATTTTCGACTTTCCCTCTCGCGCTGTTTTTTAGGAGAGCTCTGTCCACTGTTAACTGGATAAGCGCTGTTATAGTTCTCTGGTTGATTTGACTCATGGAATGTGAACTCCCGTTGGCACTGTGAGTCTGAGTTCTTTGTGGGTCATCCATTAAAGGGACAAATCCATACACTGTTCTGTATTCAGTAGAAATCAGAAGTAGAATTTTAGAAGAATTTCACCAAGCTGTCTTCCATACAACAACAGTTCAAAGTGACCAAGTCTTTTAAAAGTACCATATACTCCTTATAGTCCATACTGTACCATTTCAAGTCTTCCAAAGCCAGGCGATAGTTTTATGTGAGGAACAAAACAGCCATTTTAATTATAATCCGTCGATTTTATGGAAAAGACCTACACGAAGGTCCTTCACCAATCGTTTGTTCCACAGAAGAAAAAGTTGCACAAAACTTTAAGCAAATCGGTCAGATACTTTTGAGAGTTGGGTTTTGATTGTGTCTCCAATCTTTTTTTTTCTTTTTTTTTTTTTCTTTCAGGGCTATGCGATTATGAACTTTGTGGTGAAGTACACTCCAAACAGACAAGCCTATCTAAAACCACATCATGATTCCTCAACATTCACCATTAATATTGCTCTCAACAACAAGGGCTTAGATTTCCAGGCAAGTTGATACACTGACCTTACGTTTCCTAAAACATGTTTTAAATACATAGAATCACATGTAGTTAAACTTATGACTCATTGCTTTCTATTCCAGGGTGGAGGTTGTCGATTTCACAGATATAACTGTTCCATAGAGTCTCCTAGAAAAGGATGGAGCTTCATGCATCCAGGTAGACTCACCCACCTTCATGAAGGATTACCTACGACCAACGGCACACGCTACATAGCAGTGTCCTTCATAGATCCTTAGACTCCCACATAGTTCTAGTTCTACACTAGGATTTTACTAGCCTTGATATGTTTGTGTAGTGTCAGCTGTTTGTCTATTTTTACTGATTTATTCTTGGTTTATGTGTTGTGTGGCTGTTTGTATTTGCTGTCTTTTGAAACATTTACTACTGTCGAGAGAAAATGCTGTTCAACAGAAGTTTAATAAAGTCTACGGATGCATACACAAACACACACACACACAGGCAGAATTTCATACATATAAACCTTGTTTCATTACTCAAAATTATATGAGAGATTTGACCATAATGTTTCTATTTGGGCAAAAAAAGAAAGCAAGTGAGGTCAGTAACTCTTCATTTAAACAACTTTGGTTCAGGGTGTTTAGCATTAATAGTCATTCATAATAGCTGCTTTCAAGTCCTGCTAGAAAAATTCCTGTTTACTAGTTTGGAAATTGTAATTTTGAAATGATGTTCTTTTAAGTGAATAATATGGATGCCACATTTTTCTTAAGATTTTAGTGCCATTGCAACAAAATTAAGAGTAAAGGATGCACATTATTTGTGTAATTGCACTTTATTGTTGCATTTTAATCGTTCTTGTGTTACTGCAGAGAATGATGCAAACATTGTGCAAGCCTGTTACCCTTATAAACCCTATAAAGTATTGTTTTCTGGCCAACTTTAGGGCTGTTCTTCTTTGAACAGTCCATTAAATGTCTAAAAACTCAATCGTAACAACATTTAGAGTTTCAACTTATGATCAATATCAATTAGCTTCCGTTAAGATTCTATAACTGACAAACCCCCAACCCAGTGTGCACCCAGGTGCTCTAAGCTCATAAACACAAAAGGAAGTTGGTAAAAAGGAAGGTGAGCTCAAAGTACTGTAAAAAAATAAAATAAAATATTAATAATACAATCTAGATTTCTACAAATTGCAGAGCTGTCAGTGGCAGTGAAATTACATATGACTTCAGTGGTTCTTCCATGTAGCAGCTGACCATGTTTTTAAAAGACATGAAGGTAATTACTAGGGTTACGTGATATGAAACTATGAATATGCTGTCAACAAAGTGAGTATAATTTTGTATGTTTGCACAACAAGAAACAGCAGGATTTAAAATGAATCCTAGTTGATTTTTTTTTTTTTTTTTTTTTGTGGACATAGTTTTGCTGAAGGTGTTTTTACTGTAAAATACAAGGTAATTATGCCTTATTTTCTAAACTGAAAATGTCTTGGAGATGTCAAATGTTTTACATTCTCTTGTTCCTTGCAAATGTCTCAGCCAGGTCAGTCTCTTAACTTATTTTGAAATTGTTGAAATAATAAAAGATGTTTTTAAAGAGAAATGGCTTTCTATATTCAGTTAACAAAATGCACTGTGCTGAAATTTTTTACAAAAATATGATCAAGCCAGATCAAGATTGAGAGAAGTCCAATAATTTAACTGCTGAACGTGTAAATACAGTGCAGCTTCAGGAAATTATAACATTTCCTTTTTACACTTAAGCAAATATGACATGCCTTGAAACATTCACATCCCGATTGTCATACTAATGTAATATAGTACATGTGTGAACATTAACATGCCCATCACATGACACTTGTCCTGTCAAACCATGCAAGTCTCCTTGGAATCAATCAGCACAGCTTAGAACTGAAAGTGTTGACAGAGTGAACATGTAAACAAGAAGCAGATTGCAGATTTACGCAATCTATGATACATGGTCAGTGACACAAACTTGAACTCGTGTTTAAAGGGATAGTTCACCCAGAAATGAAAATTCTGTCATCATTTACTCACCCTCAAGTAGTTCCAAACCTGTATGAATGTCTTCGTTCTGCTGAACACAAAGGGAGATATTCTGAAGAATGTGGGAAACAGAGCAGTTCTGGGGCACCATTGACTTCCATAGTATTTTTTTATGTTTTTTTTTTTCCTACTATGGAAGTCAATGGTGCCCCAAAACAGCCTGGTTAAAAACTTTCTTCAAAATATCTTCCTTTGTGTTCGGCAGAACAAAGAAATTCATACAGGTTTGGAACTACTTGAGGGTGAGTAAATGATGACAGAATTTTCATTTCTGGGTGAACTATCCCTTTAAGTGAGATTGATGAGATGTTGGAATTTTACTGAAACAATTAAAGGAATGTGTGGGGGAGCTGAAACTGTAGTTCCTCCTATGCAGATGAATCATTTGACTGGAATCAGAGATGAGTTTAAACTTTAAAATAAGTCGTAACCGTACAAGTGAGCGAAGCAACTAAACCCTCACTCTTTATAATCAACAAATAGAAGTCACACTTACAGTTATACTTGTATCAGTGGATTCTGTATCTCAGATCAGCTCCAACTGTTACTGAAAATGAATGACTTTGGGATTCTTTGTAACTGCAAAAAAACATTGTCAATGTGAACACACATTCAGTGTAGACCGCATGAACTACATAAAGTTTGAAAGTTGCCATAGCAAAGGAAGGTGGCGGATATGCCCTCTGATGCTGAAGTGTGAGATCTTTTTCCTTTCCTTCATCTTTCGTCTCTTGGTTGGGGTTTGCTGGGAAAAACTCCCTGACTTGTTCAATGTTTCCGTCTGGGTCTGTGGGTTTGAGAAGCTGCTGAGAAATGCAGCGAATGAGGGAGGCATGTAGGTCAAAGACACGAGTGCAGCAGCAGGCTACAGAAAGATCCCTTTGTGGCCGCTCTCCCCCCTGCTTATGGCTCTGAAAGATGACATTGATGCAGAGCAGCGGCACAGGAAACTCGCAAGGCTAATAAACGTACAGGTTTGCTGAGGATAACTTATCAAACAGAGCTGAGAGGGAAAGCTGTAGTCAAGGTGATCAGTATGAAAGGTGAAACCGGACAGGAAGTGTGAAGTCAGATCAGGCCACTTGGCTAGATTTATTATTTTTTAGACACATTTTAAGCGAATTTTAAATTCATATTAGCTGTGAATGCTCTGCATACCCAAACCATTTGAGAGAACGAGTATAAGGATTGAGTAATTACTATTAAAATTACTATACATTACTTTGTGATTTGAGGCATAACATAAAGTGTACATAATAAAATATTGGAAATACATAGGTAACTTATGTAACATAACCAGCTTGACTGAGGGGGTTTACACGACACCATTAAAAAGAAAAAAGTAAAGTAACTTTGTATACATTTGGGCTGTTCTTTTACACAACAGTGGTGTTTTAGGAGCCTGAAAACGCAAGCTTTTGAAAACGGGTTTCAGTGTGCAAGTTTTTGAAAATTATAAAGTTATCGTCAATGCGTAAATTACGAAAATGCAAATATGTAAAAAAACGGTGACGTGCATGCGTTTTACATGTTCACTCTAGGAATACATGTGCGCAGGCACGTAGTGTTTCTTTACAAAGTGACATCGCCAACTACTGGCCTGGCATGCATAATACAGCGCTTTTACTCAGTCACATTTCATGTGAATAGGGATTGTTTTGATAAAGCTGTCACCTGTATGCAAAACTTTAAAACACAAAGGAAAAAGGGTTTTGTTTTTAGTACAATTGTTGTTGCATAACTGTCGTCTTAAACTGTATATCTTCACGAATTCTTAAGCAAAGTGAATTTTAAAAGTCCACTGAAAACATATATTCTTGCATATTTTGGCACAGACAAAGAATTTCAAAAGTACACATTATTTGGCAACATGCTTGAGCAATTTCTGAGGAATTTTATAGTTCCTTTTTTTCCCCCATGTTTGACAAGTCTTGCATGTGTGACATATGCTTGTAACTATGTGGGAAGGCGCTACCACCTAATGGCAATTTCTGTCGACAGTCCTACTTTTAAATTGTGTTACTTATTTGTCATATCTGATAAATTAGCATACCTGGTTAAAAAAGTCACCATTTGCTGCTGGGTTTAACATGTTAAGTTAGTACAGCTTTAAAACGCTGTGTGTAATTTTTTTATGACAGTAGTGGCACCAAATGAAATTCCAAAAGTACTTAAAGCTTTGAAAAACTTCCATTGTTTGGCCAAACAGGTAGTTCCACTTTTCAGGAAATCAGACCATGAATGGCTTAACTAAAGATTTTTAATTCCTAAAAACAGTTATTAAAAATTTTACATTCGTGGTGTCCATTTAAGGTCAAAACCAGAAAATCATGTTTTGGTGAAGGAAATACCAGAGAGTCGTTGCTGAATGTGTAAGTCAATTGACGTGTCCCTCTAACTGCAGTGGCCACTGACAGGTAATGATTACACAGCGCAGGCCTGACCACATAAGGAACTTGGCCACCCATCTGTTTATGTCTAAGAAGAAATCCAGACACACAAATACCCTTTCCATTTCTCTAATTACACTCTCACTCGTTTATTATGGGGGCGGAGCAGAGGTAAACCTGGGTCTCTAGAGTTATCACTGAGTGGAGCCACCCTGTTTTCTGAGGCATCAGGGTGGAGTCTTTTGTTTAGCAGTTGGCAGAATGAAAGCTGGTGCCCACAAACCAGTGCCAACCATCCAAAACAGCAGACTAACCAAACAGTGTTTGCTTACAGGCTGGAGTTTAGGTATTGAAAATATTCTGCAATTTACGGCACATCTATTTATACCACTAGAGGAAAAAAATAACAAAAAACTCTTTATTCTCTACCAAAAAGGCTAGCATGTTTTGGATACTGGTCTACTATGTTCTGGTGTTCCTATATATATATATGTATATATATTAGTGCTGTCAAAATTAGTGCGTTAACGCAGGCGATTAATTTTTCCAGTTTAACGGTAAATATTTAATGCAGTTAACGCAGGGATGGAGCTAGAGTTGGCCACCCCACTCACAACTGTTGCTTCTGTCTCTTTTTTCTTGAGAAGAATTGCATTTATTTAGACACGGAACATCTTTACGACCACATCAAATGGGAGACTTTTCAGACGTGCACTCCACTTCGCCTCAGCGCCAGTAGCTAGTCAGGCCATATGTCAGTAAAAACAAATGCTCCTGTCCTGTCAGCCGTTATACTGTGTTTGTAGCTTGTGCTCTTCAATAGCATTTCATATTAAAGTGCAAATGAAACTACGATCATGCGTGTCAGATCCATGTCACATTCAGCAGGGGCAGCTCTTAAAGTAATAGCAGCCAAATAAACAAATAACCCAGCGGCTGTGATGTCTATTAATCAAAGAACAAAAGAAAAAAAGAGGAAATCAATATATTTTGTAGCTTTCATGATTCGTCTATATTTAAATGAGATTTTTGTGTTTGATAACTTCTATTTCTGTGTATTTCCTACTTGCTGAAAGGCACGGTAGCTAAATATGACATTTATTATAATGGTTGTATGTGAAGATTCATTTAAATTCACTTAAAGTAGTTATTTTTTAAAGTCTAATAAATGTTAAAATTAATAGCTCTCAATTATACTGTAATGTTGAATGGCTATAGTCAGTGGTTAAATATTAGGAAAAAAGAACAATTTCATAGAGACATCAGTAGTATTGGTATCAATGATACCCGCCTCCAGTCATAAAAAAGTAAAAATATACTCTATTTATGTTGTTTCTACATTAATTTGAAGATTGAATGTGAAATTATTGCAATATAAATATATATATATATATATATATATATTCACACACGCACACACACACATACACCTGTCTTGTTAAGAGTTGTCCTTAAAAACAATATCCAAAATAGAAGCACAGTAAAACCTTATTTTTCAAGTTTAATATTTAGAAATCAAATGAATTATATGACCATGATTGGGTTTGGTCTTAGTTCATTTGGTAAATGTGGATGAGAACTTTCAGATCTTCCTGGTTTGGAGAGAATGATCAGAGGTCTGAAACTCAGACATGACATCAGGCGTGTGAGAGGAGCAATGTAGACATTTCAGACGTTTGAAGAACAGCTCACCATCTAAATGAGACCTGAATTCACTCAACTCCCCCTCTAATGTCATTTGGGATGGTAAGTGTGATTGGAAGGCCTCTGGTGTATCTTCAGTGAGACAGACGTTTCACCAAAGCTGGACCGGCACGGAAAGCTCAGGGGGAAAAGATGAATCGGTGAGTCAGTCCCTATTTTGACACATGGAAAAGTACTAATGGAGAAAATGATGAGTAACAGAAAGTCAAAACAAGTTCTCGAGGAGGTGCTGTCCTGTTAAAATAACAGTGAATGTTAATGTACCTCTACGCGTGATTGTGTGTGTGTGGAATGGATGGTGCTTTGGGTGTTCAATAATTATTCTGTGTGTAAGGTAAGCTTCAAGACAAAAACAGACTCTTAGGTTCTAGCCATGCTAAGCATTTGGTTTATGTGGTTTTAAGTCTTATTTATAAGTTTGTAAATAGTAGTTACCATGTGATGCTTGCTCAAGTGATTTTAGTTGAAATAAAACAATTTAAGGGGAAAAATAAGCCGCAATTTGAGGAAAAATATAATTTTAGGTGAATAATTTAGACTTTATATAAGTATTTTAGCATTCTCTACCTCAGCGCAGGATGGGGAAATTAGTTGGGTCACTGTATAATGAGCAGCATTAGCTGGCAAGTGTTACCGCTATACTTTAACAGTACACAGAATGTGTACAAACTAATTGCATTGTCAACTTTCACAATTAAAACTTACCAGTTAATTAAAAAAAAAAAAAATGCAGTTTGCTTCTGCCATTATTCTTACCTTGATATGACCCCAATTAAAATATCTGGGCTCAAAGAAAATCATGAGATTCCCCACTGGTAAATAAAAAATTCTCTTCAGAGACAAAGGTTTTTTGAGAGAAACTCACATACTTGGGTTGTCTCTTAAAATCCTAGAGAGCTGACTCACTGTCTATTGCCTACATGGATATCAGAGAGAGAAATAGCCGCCAGCTTATGACAAAAAGATTTATGACTATGACCTTTTCCCCTCCCCCACCGCGCCCCACCCACATCTGCTGCGCGCTTGGCGTCCGGTTACGTTCCGAGGCGCTCTCTCTCTCTCTCTCTCTCTCTGTATGGGAGAGCTGTGAGAAAAAGATATTGGATTTAAGGACAATGACAGGATAAATAATCAATTTTAAC
>JAFVLL020009516.1:0-25263 GCA_021397915.2 Tor tambroides | reverse complement strand
TTTTTTTTTTTTTTTCATAAAATTTTATTATATTAAGATTTTTATATATCCTTTTTTTGTATCTTTTTTTTTAAATATTATTTTTTTATATCATCAGGTTTGATTTTTGGCGCTTCATAGTGAAAAGTTTGGCTGCCTCTGGTCTATGTGCGTTATATAGAGATATAAAATACAGTCCTTTTACTTGCGCTGTTTTTTCAAACACCTAAATTCGTCAATGCTATTTTGTTCAAGCTTGAAGTGAACTTTTGGCTGTTTGTTGATTCGATTCACTGTTTTTGGACAGCCACCTTAAACATGCCCATAAGAGACACAGCACTTCTCGTCCAGCTTAAGACAGAAAAATGACCAGGTCTGTAAATGCATCACATGATCGCTGGTTTCTCTGATAAAGACACGCACATCCCACGCGTGACACGCAGAGACGCAGCGGCGTCCGTCAGACGGGGCTCGTGATCCAGAAGCTCTCTGACCCGACCCTGGAACTGCGGCTTCTCGAACACCACCACCTACACAAAACACACAGCGATCAGATCCACGGATCCCAGAACAATCAGATCCACAGATCCCAGAACAGCTCTGGACATCAGCGAGTGTGGCGTCTCACCTTTGGGTCCAGCGGTCTGGTCACCCGCAGCCCACCCTGAGTCAAAAACACATGAAACACTCGCATCAGATCAAACCAGCATGATGTTTGCGGAGAGCAACATGATCGTGTCTGAGGACAGAAACGCTGCCTACACTCAAACCAAAAATAATTCAGACACCAGGTATAATTTTTTTTTTTTTTTTTTTACTAGTGGGTGCAGGACACTATAGTTCATTTCTGTAAGTGAGGATAGCAAAATAAATTAAACTGACATATTATACCCAAAAATTCTTCATACAGTGGGCTACCAGTAAAACTGATAAAAATTTGAGACCAGTAAATTAGATTTGACACTTTGACCTGAGCATGTTTTGTTACATAACTTTGATAGAAAGTTATCTGACATTATGAATTTGATCTGACAGTTTAATTCTGAGCTCTTGTCATATTTTATTACCATTGTCTAAACTACAGCGAATAAACTTTGATAATATGAGAAATGTTGAAGGTGTCTGAATAAACTTTGGTTTGACTGTACGTACCATTTTTAGCGGCCGGAGACTCCTGACGCAGGACAGGAGGGAGTTCTGGAGCACCGGCGAGACTCTTTCATCCGTCTCCAGAACGGCGGATCTGCCGCTGAATCCGGGCTGCTCGTAAACCACCCAGCTGCACACATTCAGAGAACACGGACAAAACACGCATGAACCACTGCCAGCACAACAACAGCTGTTTTAACGTCTCGCTGAAGAGAAATGTCAAAAACAATCCAAGCAGACGAGACCTTCGGTAGTGAATAAACAGGGCAAATCTGTGACAGTGTCAGAAGCGTTTCAAGTGAGCAGTTGGTGATCAAGACATTAAGAAAAAACAAAATCCAAGTCATCAATCTCAAAACACATCATTTTTGATGATTTTAGTCCAGGTCAACTATCTGAGACCAAAGATGCTGTTTTCACACTCAAATGCACTGTATCTCCTACCATCCGCTGGTGACGCGGAGCTCGGAGAGGAGCACAGGCTCCGTCAGGTCTGTCGCAGAGTAAAGACGGACGGTCTGAGATGAGCTGGGACACAGATGCATCTCTGGAACACTGTCATCCTGCACACAACAACACCAGACGCTTCACTGACTGAAGAAAACACCATCCAAGCTCATGAACACAAGAGTCAACACAGATCCTGATCTCATGATCCTCATGAGAAGCTAATGAAAGTGCAAGAAAAACTGAGGTAAAAGGAAATGATGTATGATTTACAGTATATTTCCAGTACATTGCTTTTTCAGCCCCTCCTGGGCTGCTGGTCCAATTCACACAGGAGGCGGCAAATATCAACTACGGACCGACAAGACAAAAACAGCAGAACTCAGATGTGTCAAATCATTTTAAAGAAATAACCACAGGCACAGCTCCCCTAAGCGGCTGTAAGATAAAGCTAAAGATAAAGCTGAAACTTTATTTTCAACTCCAAAATAATGTACGTAACTTAATACAAATTTAAATAATTAATTTGTAAAAAATAAAATATAATAATAATCCAAAACTTTATAATCTCTCCCTCAATCTCATTCATGTACTGAAGTCAAGACAATAGTAGCCTATGGTAAACTGATAGATGTGTGGCATAAACGGATATTCAACTTACAATGATTCTGTCACAGGAAGAAAATGTGGTTAAAATGTCTTCTTAGGTCAAAAAATAAGGCTTATGACTAGCTAAGATGCTGCATTTTCATCTTCAAAAACAAAAATGTTGTGGTAAGTTTTCCTGCAGCATTTAACCCTGGGTTAGGGTCTTGTTAAACCGGAGCAGAACTAGCAGCGCTTTTTTTAATCCGTCATTTGGAGCCAAAGCCATACAGATACGGTGTTAAAATATAACAGCCAATAGTTTAGCAACAAACAAACAACCAATAATAAACTGAAGACCTCTCGCCTCATGAAATATTCACATGCGTTGTACAATCACAAAAACTTATGTGCTGTATTTCTTTTCAGTTTGGGTGAAAGATGTCTAATTGTTCATTTTTTTTTCCTTCAATAATTATTTAATTAATTTTGAATCAACACTGAACTGACTTGAGCTGAATATGGACACTATTGTCTGCTTTACTGCTGAATTTAAATCAGTCTCCTATTTGACAAAGTTTGCACCATTGATTGTTATTTCCCTGATTATTACGGTTTGAAACAATCTGTACTCTATTATGCTCTATAGAAATAAAGATATGCCTGGGCATAATGAGATTTAGCATATACATTACAAGGTGACTAGTTGTGTATCAATTCTTGAGAGAATCTGCCAGAAGGTGGCGCTATAAGCTATTATTTCTATTCACTGGCGTTTGTTAGTGGGTATAGTTGTGCTGATTTCTCGCTCGACACACCACAATCACAGCAGTGTTTCTGTGAATAGAAACATTTAATATACAGTAACTGACACACCAAATCAGTGAGAGACCGACGGCTCCTGATACCTTGAGCAGCGTCCGGACGGAGCGCACAGACAGATCAGTCCTGCCGGGCTCCCTGGTCTCCTTCAGGTCCTGCTGAGATCCTCCGCTGGTGGTCACAGTCTGACCCTCCTCCAGAAGAACACATGAGCTGCGGTGCCACGGATCCACGTACAGCAGCCAACTGAACACACAGCGTTTAGACACCCGTCACCATCTTAAGCAACACAACATCATCTCACACACACACAGAATCTCCAGGAGATTGCAGTGGAGACCAGAAGAGTCTCAGACTGAAGGAACTGAGCAGAGAAGTGAACAGGAAGTGACTGAACAAAACACATTAAGAAACACACACAGGACAGGAACACCGCAGAACCCATCAACTTACACAAACAAATATTTCATGTAAAATTTTTGTCAAAGGCTCATACATAAACCTTAAAATCATCTCAGGATGTGCGTGATGCCGTTGTTTTCTTCAAAATCTCTGGATCAAATCAGCCGTCTGTGTACTGCACCAGTACAATTTCAAGTTTACAAAAAACAAAGTGAAAAACATCCCCCGTGTGATTTCCACGCGTGTTTGAGTGCTGCTGAATAATGGAGAACGCAGGCGAGTCCGTGGACATGCATTAACAAAACGACATTGCATAAGCTTTCAGTGCTCAGAAAAATGCAGGCACAATGACTTCATCTATTAGACATGAGCTACAGCGCTCTTATACACACACACACACACACAAACACACACACACACACACACACACACACACACACACACACACACACACTCAGTCTGTCTCTGAGAGCCGCTCAGACACAAAATGATGAGCTCATTTCTCGTACAACAGCACAACTGGACTCTCATCCATAAGAAAATCATTACCAACTCCTCTCAACTCTGACTCGGCCCGGAAACTTACTGACCGTGTGTGTGTATTGTGTAAGTATTTTAGTGAGGCGTATTATCTGATTAAAGTAAACGTGATTACCATCCTCTCAGCGCATGCAGTGCTCCTCTGTGAGCAAACAGATCCCTCCCAGCATCCTCCACGTCAGCGCAGATTTCTCTTCTCTCTCCGCTCAGCGACTCGTAGACGAGCACCTGTGTTCATCAGGAAACATCAGCGACAGAGCAGAACACTCCTGTGCACACATGGGTTAGTACAGCACTACCATTATACCATTATACTTCTGAAAGACACTGGCACAATCCGAACAAACAAAGGCAATGAGGATATGGTTTGAGTTGTTTATTTTTTGTGCTGCAAAATATATGACTGTAGAGCACCATATTAGCAAGCTGAGAGTGGAATGGATTTCTGTTATCACAGTGCCAAAACACTGCAGCAACTGATTTCATAACAAATATGATTTAAATCTATAGAGTTAGATTCTTCTTCTACCGGTTCAAAGCCCCAGCAGGGAATGCAAAGCTGTTAAAAAGACTCAAGTGCTCAAACTAAACAGACAACCATTCATATAACATGCCTGAGTTGAGCTGAACTTACTGCTGTAGGTCTAGGGTTGACCTTTCCAAACCCTCCGGTCTCTCCCTGTGAGGACATGAAGGATTAAAAAGCTTATTAACATACATAAGCATATCTCATTCTAGACCAAAGGTCTTGAACCCTGCTCACTGTCCTGCAGAGTTCAGCTACAGTCCTAATCAAAGCTCATCAGGATCAGGCCAGGTGTGCTGGAGCGGGGTGGAAATAAAGCTGCCTTCATGTGCTATCGGAAATTTCCTATTTCCCACTTATGGAGTCACTATTGCCAACTTGTCACACTCAAGTGCTTTGTTGTCGGAAAGAATAAAATGTACATCCCAACAAGCATATCAACTTTCACCGCGCTAGATAGTCAATTTGCTGCCGATTCTGGAATTTCAGTCAAATACATGCTTATTTCACTGTTTATAAAACACAATATGCTTCAAATGATTGTTGATATATAGCCTATAAATACACTACTTTAGTGACAAAACAAAGGGATGTAGTTGTTGTGGGAATTGACAGCAGTAATGGTTGTCCCCTCCACCATGTTTAAAGTTTATGGCCCGCCCAACTCGGAAACTCTGGTATCAAAATGATCTCCAAGTTTCCCAGTAGTAAATACGACTTTAGAGGCCGTTCACGTCCAATTTCCTCTTAGGAAACTCATATTTACGATAGTTACACCATCACGTGAAGGCAGCATAAACTCTGCAGGACTGTGGGTCTCCAGGAGCAGGTTGAAGACCTAGGGTCAGTTTTACTAACGGCTCGCTCCAGCACAAACCATCTTTTGGTGTTAAAATAGTACTGTCAGGATTTACTAAAGACGCGCAGTTACGAATTAACGCTGAAAAAGCGTGAACACAGTTATTTTTGCGCTTGAATATGCATTTGTAGTAGTTTCCCTTCAGACGCAAAGTGTATGGTAGGAGATTATTCAAATGAATCACGCAACGAGATTTACTAACGTTTGCACTCATCTAATTACTGGTATTTGCACCATTATTTAACGCCCAAAAAAAGCATGTCTTAAACTGTTTTGTGCTTGAAATGGCTGCAATTATTGTTGCTAGAGAAGGCACCGCAGAGAACAGAGAGAAGGGTAGAAGGAGAGGGTTTTTTCCACACGTATTCATTTATTTGGAATGCCAGAAGAACACATTCTCCGAACATATCGTTTGCCAAACCATGTTATTTTTAATTAGCTTCAGGAAATAAAAGACAACTTGGAGCTATGAGTCACACAATACCAGCTCTATCAAAACTTCATTTTTGGCCTCTGGGTCTTTTCATTGTACTGTGGCTTCTTTATTTCTTTATTTTCGCAGAAATTTCTACACCCTTCTGCGCCGTTGTGGAATTGCGCTCTCGCTCTAATTTGCCCTGTTTAGTAAAACTGGCCCCTAGATTTTAGACGAAAAATCAAATCTGCTTACCGTGACCAGTGTGTTGCCTGCACTACGACACACCATGTGTTGAGTGTCTCCAGGTTCTTCATCACCTGATGGCATTATTCTGGACTTCAAGTACTGATAGAAAGGCGTATTGGCATTCTTTCCGATATTACTCAGAGCACCATCACAGTCCCGCTGCTCCTGCGTTCTATCCGGAGCATCGTCCGTCTCGTGCTCAGGTTCGGTCTCAGTGAGCCGGCGGCTCTGTAGGACGCTGGAGTTCTCATCGTTGTCCTCGCAGTCGTTGCTCAGTGGAGCGTGAACGGACTCCTCGACCAAACTGCACATCACACTGGACTGCAGCTTCTCGCTGACCGACTGCAGGAGGGAGAGGATGGACGCGGCCGGCTGCTCCACGCTCCTCTGCTCCTCTTCAGTGGCTGGAGGAACCTGCAGCGTCTCCTGCCCTGAAGCCTCCTCACGGCCGAACTCCTCCTCGTAGATGGGGGACAGGGAGAAGGGGTAGGCTCTGGCTCGCCGCGTGCTGGGACTGTGCATGGGCCCAGTGTCGTTCACGAACACCATGTCGCTCTCCTCCTCCTCGTTGATGATGGCGAAGCCTCCGTCGACCTGGTGGAGGTCGAGCTCGTGGAAGCGGGAGTGTTGGGGAAGGACAGCCGCGGTTCTGCTGGAAATGTCCACGGGGTCCAGGTGAATTCTCCGAGCTGAGACACACTCAACTGATGCTCCAGCATCTGCTGGAGTCTCCTCGGGGCTCAGGCTTTGGTTGTCGGTGACGTTGCAGCGGATCGCTCGCACCGAGGCCCACTGAGAAGAGCGGTGCCCTCCAGAGCACTGGACTTCAGTCCCAGATAGCAGGACATGTGAATCTACTCCAGCCAGAGAGACTTGGCAGATCTGTTCCTGCTCACTGCTGTCTGAATAAGGTGCTTCAGATTTATGGCTTTGTGTAGCTGGTGCGATTCCTGACATCATATCCGAATCTGCTGTATCAGAAGCAAGACTGTGGCTAACAGGGTCTGACTTTCCCATTTCACTGAGAGTTTGGCTTTGCTGAAGACTCTCCTGATGTGCAGATGGAGCACAGGAGTCAATCAGGCTGAGTCTGCAGTTATTGCTCGTTGCATTGTCTTTGGCTGTATCCTGAGATCGCTTTTCCCATCTTACCCACTCCGCTTCTCCCGTGTGCTCCTCCGACGAGAGCTTGATGTCTGTTTCATGAAGAACATCTTTATGACTGTGGAGATTTGGGGATAATGGCTCGTCAGCGGCGGCAGCACTAAGCACAGAGTTTCTCCCGATGCTCTTACAGGCTCCATCCGCGTTCTTTTCTTCAAACAGATATTCAAGCACGGCCTGATTCTCGTTCTGAGAGCCGACTGGAGCGCTGGCAGCGGTGATGTCAGAGGCCACGCCCACGATGCACCTGATGTCCGTGTCAGAGCCAGCGATGGACTCGTACCCTGAAGAGGGCGGTGACCTGCTGCAGTCCACATGGCCTGCAAGTGTTTCCTCGAGAACCGCAGACAGCGTCTGATCTGTCAGCGTCACGCAAAACTGATGCTCTGTGTTAGCGCCTCCACCTAACCCTTCAATCCGCAATGCCTCTGGGCCCTCGCTGGGTTCACGGGTCGACAGGACCTCACGCTCCGTCTCGGATGCTTCCATCTTCTGCAGGGCAGCGAGGGCATTTCTCAGGATGCTATCCACCATCTTTTTAGACTCCAGTCGCAGGACTTCTTCATCCACCCCAGCCTGTTTCAGCTCGAACTCCTCTAGAGTCCAGCACGCCTGAGAATCAGGGGCTAGATCATCTGTTCGGTCACTTAAAGATGAGCTCTGCTCTTGAGCGGGAACTGTGTCGTGATGGTCTGAAACCGTCAGATCATCACTATCCCCTAAGAAGCTCTCAAGCGTAGCACTCTGAGCGAGATGCTCCTTTCCGCTGCTCTTAAATCCGCTGTCACTTTGTTCTGCTTGAAGAATCTTGTAGAGCGAGTATGTCTCCACGCAGGTAAGCAACGGACCAGAGTCTGCAGCTTGAGGAAGTCGGTGGACTGGAGTTAGTTCAGATTCAACAGCGAGAACCTCATCTGATTGAGCAGACACGTCTTCTAACTGTTGTGAAGGAGATGCTTGATTTACGGCAGTGGGGTTTTCATGACTATCAGAGCTCATGGTGTTCACAGCGCAGGAGGAAATCTCGCTGTCCTCATGGCCGTTGGGTTGTGTAGCCTCTTCTCCCTCAGAGATGGGCGAATGAAGCTCGACGTGATGCTTCTTCTTTGGTTTCTTGACTTCCCTCAATCCACGGTACGTGCCGTAAGTCACTACAGGAGGACAGGATAGATCATAACGTCTCTTGTCCTCCAAGCACTCTTTGGCATCGATGTTTACAGCATCACTTCTATCTTCCTCAGTCTGCTCCTCTGAACTGTGGAAAGGGGAACAGAAGAAAGACGAAGTGAAGCGTGTATGTTAGTATATACAACTCAACACTCCAGAGCCTTTAATGCACACACTCATGACGTTTGAAGCACTCTCTGTGTGTAACATGGCTGTTATGTAAAAGCAGGAAGTAATTCAACAGTTCCAGAACATTCTCATTAAATATTCATGAGCAGCATCTACACAAAAGCACCTCGTGTCTGTAGGCGCGGTACGGAAAGCCCTCACAGCATTCATCTCATGTGACGAAAGCACTGCTGACGTACACGGTCAGAGAAACGGCAGACAAGCTACTCAGCAGATACTGATGAAGACTGAAGGTCAGGGTCCTTTTATTTAGGCACATTTAAAAACAACAGACATTGTACATGTAAAGTGCTGTACAATGCAAATAAATGCAAAAAATTAAACAAATTCAACAAGAGCATTACAAACTAACACCATAAAACAAATATAAAACACCCTACACATCTCATTATAAAAGGCAATGGACAAAAAAATGTGACATCTTCAAACTCAGTTGAGATGAGCTCATAGACAGAACACTGCAGACCGGATGAAAGCATATAGGAGTGTAACATAAATAACGGCAGAGCGAAAAGGCAAAGCGGTAAATACTGACGATTTCATCAGGAATCTGAAGCTCATTCTACAGCCGTGCCAGTATAACCACGTCAGTCTTGAGAGAGAATATTTCCCAGCCGGCCCTCCAGAGCTCTAACAAAACACTCGGATCTAAAGCCAACTGAGATACAAATACAGTTTAAAAATAAGAAGTGTCAGCTGAAGTGAGACAATGAAAGAACTGAGGCATTTCTATTTTTAAACTCACTAATATTATGCAAGACACAGACAGATGGATCTCATGCGAGGCTCTCCAGGGGTCTTCTGTTTCTCCATCCTCCAAGAAGAGAGGGTCTATTTAGGGACTATTTATTTGGAATTTTTGGCACTAAATAGAATCACAATTAAAATAACACTTTCCAAATGCCCTGCCAAACACACATGAGCTAGATCTCTGATCAAGCGATCAATATTTCCTATGTCATGTTTTGAGGGCAGATTCTGCTGCTCTACTCCTCATCTGCCATTGGTCAGTCAGACAGATAGTCCCGCCCCCAAACTCATGCGATTGGTTGAGTCCCACTCCAATGGATACATCAATGTTCTGAAAGCAGTGTTTCACTCCTCAGGACGTTAAACTAGCAGTGACTGACTCTGAGCAAACTAGCTGAACATCTGAACTTTAAACAGGTTCACAAAGATTAGCGTGTTCGTGGATTGATGATATGGAAAGGCAGACGCTGTTAAAGGGCTCTGACTGAATTCTGCTGCTCTCGCCTTGTTTCGTGCCCTGCGGATCTCTGATGAACTCAGGCTTGTCTGAACAGATCCATCTGTCTCCAGGACCGTAAAGCTGCTGCTCGTCATGATTCACTACAAAGCCATTTCATTATAGAAATCCTCTGAACGCTTTCGTAACTCTCTAAAATAAATGGCATACGAGACATTTTCCTCTTATTCATCTGTAGCTGTTAAACACACTGTTTTACCACATCATGACAATGACTTTTGCTTTTCACTCCAATTGTGCTTCAATCATTCAGTGAACTTCAAGAAGATTCTTCACACAAAGCACACTCAACCCTGCAGACAGACAGAAGACACGCAACACCTCAGCATCCAAACACTTGCTTGAACTCAACCCTTCACAAAACAAGCTCATATCACAGACTTCCACTGCTTTTATATTCAGCTACTTGTAATGACTACAGACTAACACAATATATACACACAGATAACCTGTTTATTTATTGTTCTTCCAACTGAAAACATCTCTAATGTATAACCAAATAAACACACACACACAATCCCTCAATCCTGTATAAAACAGCCGAATGAGGAGAACACGCGTCACACTCTGCGAGAATCAGCTGCAGCTGTTTACAGCTCAATAAACTGCAGATATGATCCACATTTATCAGAGTTCAGATCGTTTATCTGGAAACAGCTCCTGTGTGTTATAACAGATACAGTAAAACACAGGAGATACACAGGAGAAACAGAGCTACAGGATGATGATGATGATGATGGTGATGAAGAGCATCACCCTCACATGATTCTCAGCACATCACACACGAACAGCACACTGGATGTTCACAGCTGGTCTGATGACATCATCAGCAGGCGCCAGGCCTCAGGGGGCCGCAGTCACATGGAGTGAAGAATGAGAGAAACCGGTGTGTCCTCATAACACACACACACACACACACACACTAACACACACACTCACTAATACACACACAGGCACACTCTCTCACTAACACACACACACACACACACACACTCACACTCACTAACACAGAGACACACTCTCTCACACACACACAAACACACACACACACTCTCTCTCTCACACACAAACACACACACACACACACACTCTCTCTCTCTCTCTCTCTCTCACACACAAACACACTCTCTCTCTCACACACACACACACACACACACTCTCACAAACACACACACGGATGGTGTGGCACCGGGATGACTCACGGTGTGTGTGTGAGCTGTGGCTCCGGCCCTGCTCCGCTCTGCTGTGTGTGTGTGGTCAGACTGCTCCGTGTCTCCCGCTGGACTGCGCTCGGTTCTGCCCGGCTGAAGTGGAGCAGGCTGCCCAGGCGTCTGAGGAAGCCGTCTGCAGGGGGCGCAGTGGAGGCCTCCCCTCGCCATCCGTCCTCCGTCTGTGACGCTGTGTTTCCGTCCGGTGCGTCAGATGCCTGCGACTCCTGGAGAGAACAGCAGAGCAAACCAGCGCTGAGAGTCTTCCTGCAGCAGCGAGAGAGAGAGCACACTGAGTCTATCTCTCTCGCCCCTCCCCCCAGTACATCCCATCCAAACACTTAACCCCTTCAGTCCCACATGCTCTGACTGCCAACACTGAGTGCTACAATGTTACAAAACTAAAACATCTGGGGAAAACTATTTTCTATCTAATCCAGACTGAAAATCTGGGAAAAAATCTGTTTTCCAGCTTTATCTTTTCTAATCATTTTATACAACTGGCTATTGGGGCCGTATTCACAAAGATTTTTATCTTAATCTTAAAAAGTGCTTAAAGCCAAAGTTCTTAAGTCTTACTGAGGAACTCTTAATATAAGAGTAAACGCAGGGTTGGCCTCGTTGCTATAGGTCATGTCGCTCTTTTAAATCGCTCGCAGTAGAGATGGGTTAGGGAGAAATATATAACTATATGAAATACAAACATTTAAACAGAGCATATTCAAGTATGGGCTACACGCCTATGGCTAATCAGTTGTCCCTAATAAATTAAACTAATTATTGGATATATTAAACCACATTTCAAAAATACTGTAAACAATCAAGTATAATACAGAACCACCAGAGAAAAGACAAAGAAAGTTTACAGCTAAGAAGACATCTTTGCAAATCAGGCGACACCTTTTTAAAAGGCCAGTGTTACTGTAATATTGCAATATATTTACTCCTGAGCTATTTTTAGCAGAAACATGAACTGAACTGAGTGTGTCAGATAATAGAGACATGCAGAATGTGCAGAGCAGTGAGTCGCAGGACTGAGACAGAAAAATCAGTCGCCTAAAGGCCCGGTCAAAACAAGATTACAGTTAAGTTCTGTTTATTATAAGTTTTGTCATCTGCCGCTTTAAGTGCATGAGCTCTTTAAAGTTGAGTGGACTCTGATTGGCTGTCAAAGTTATTTTTATTGTTCATTAGCTGGAAAAAGTCACCCTGAAAGTGATTCCCATCATATTGTTCCTCTGTTGTTATCGTTATATTATGGTATGGAATCACTATTCTTCTAGAGTTAGAGCGATTATCGCAACAAGTTATCGTTACAGTCTTTGTTGTGAACAGGCCTTAAATCTCAAGCATCAGCATTCTGTGAAAGATCTGCTGGATTAGAGTTAAACAGGTCCTGATGGGATGTTTGGCTCTCTGACAAACACGAGAAGCTCAGATGAAGACCTGCTTGGGCTTCTGCTGCCACTGACCCAGTTTAACGGGAGAAAGAACAACATACAGCATCTTCAACCCAGACCGGCTCTACGAAAGCAAGCGCACCTTCAGCTGAACCCGTAATAATAGCATGTTGGTTAAACCAATAAACGCATTGCAGACTGTGTTTGCATCAAAGGTTTCTTTTGTTCCTAGTGTTTTTGCAGCGTTGAGAAGTAAAGTCAATCATAGACGTGTCTGTAGATCTCTTGAAAGCAATGGCCAATCAGAGGCACTTCAGTTAGTCAGAATCCACTATCAATCAAATCACCAGAGCTTTTGTTCAGTGCTCACGAATCCTCTGGTTATAAGCGTAGATGCGACACTAATAACAGATTCACTGCGCAGTAAGCTTCATTGATTATGACAGATGATTTCACAAGAGTGCAGCAAAACTCTGTGAGATCGCCATGTACAGAAGTGAGTGGCAGCTTGTTAGTGATTATTAAGGGAGCACTCTTTCCACACTTCTATATATAATCACTCATAATGCATCATTTGACAAAAAAAGTTTGTTTTTCTGTGCTGCTAAGAAGACCAACAGCCATGTACATGCTGCAACGTTTTGGGAGACTGACTCCAGAAATGGCACTGATTACAGTTTTGTTCAACTGCTTACACACAAAATCTTTACTTGTGACACAGTTTCTGAAAGCTGACACTCAAACAGCAGAAGCACACACCAAATCTGCAAAACCAGACACTAATTCTCAGCCTTTGACTCAGTTTTCATAAATTTGATAAAACACTTTTTGCAAAACACAACACACAAAAATCTAACAGGAACTAATATTATGGCAGGTATTATGCGGTGTGATGTCTGTACCTGTGCTGCTGCGGTGCTCAGGCGCTCAGGTGTTTGATCAGGATCAGCGCTGCAGGTCACTGCGGATCCATCAGCCTCTCGGACCTCACTGAGGGAAATAAACAAATCAGACGAATATGCAAAGCCTTGATAATGAACTCTCACCTTCAGCCACAAGATACCTGCCTGCAGCTTCAACTGTTCACAGATATCAGATTCTCTCCAGAGGCGAGAGAGAGAGAGACTGACACACCCTGCGATTGTCTAATGACCCTTTTCTTCTAAATGTTTCCAGCCCGTTTGGACAAGAGAAAAAAACGCACAGAACTGAATCATCTGCATTAAAGATAGCCTACTTGAAATGCAGAACAAACATAGAGTGTTGTGGTGATTTCATTGGCACAGGCTGGCACAGAGAGAGAGAGAGAGAGAGAGAGAGAGAGAGAGAGAGAGAGAGAGAGAGAGAGCACAGACACATCAAACAACACAAACACGACACGACACGACGATCAAAAGTTCCGCAAACATACTCAGGTTTGGAAACGTTCTTCGACTTCACTCGTTAAAGAGCTAAAAATAGCCGAGAATGACAAACCTTGCATTGGCCTCGCTGTCCGCGGATTTATTTCTGGAAAAGAATCTGGAAATGTTTCTGGCGAAGTCCTCGTGCCACGACATCTGCCTCTTCAGATCAGACATCGCGAGGAAACAAAGTAACAAACATCTAAGAAAAAACTTCCGATCTGGTTCTGCTCTCCATTCGCGCGCGCTGTGAGCGATCAGCCCGAGTTTGAGGAAGTTTGTCTGGGAGGAGTCTCAGTCAATGATCAACTCCAGAGACCACAGCATATTCCTGACAGATTAAACCATATCTGGCCACAGAGACAGTCGTGTCGAATAAACACGCCAACTAACGCGAAATAAACTCCATTCGGTTAGTCGCGACGACAGCCCACATGAAAAAACACTATAGTAAATACTGTGTGTATTAGTAAGTGTATTATACTGTATATATTATAGTATTTGCAACACTTTGTTTGTTTTGTAGTATTAACTATAGTGCACTGATAAACTGAAATAAATACTGTAGTATACTTTATTACGGTAAACTGTAGTGTATTGTAGTAAAATATACCCTATAGTTGTAGAAAATTTAGTACAGTATTGGGTAAAGTAATTTGTTTATATTACTATTGTTGTTATATTACCACAGCAACTATAGGATTGCCACAACAAATTAATTCAAGTACTTTACTATAGCATGGTTCAAAAACACTATAGTATTTACTATAAATTACTATAGTGTTTTTTCATGCCACTAAAGCAGTTTATTATCAGTCCTGGTGATGTTTTAGGAGTGAGGCAGCAGAGATGAATAAACGTTGAAAAGTCAACATCACACACACACACACACACACACACAGATGCAACATTCCTCATAAAATGAATAATAAAATAAGTCTGGTCATGTATTCATTAACAAACGCATAGATGATGGAGGTTTAATGAGAAGTTGTTTAAAATGTTCTGTTCCAGTGGCGCCATCAAGCGTTCAGTGACTGAAACGCGTTTGTGTTTCTGGAAAAACAGTGAAGAGAAATGAGATGTTATATCATATTAGGGTTGCACAATCAATTCGTTTAAAAAGAAAAAATAATTTTAATATTAAAGGGAAAGTCCACCAAAAAATGACAAGTCTGTCATCATTTACTCTCCCTGATGTCCTTCCAAACCTGTATGAGTTTCTTTCTTCTGTTGAACATGTTTTAAAGAATGTTTGTGAACAGTTTTGAGGACCTGCACTGTATGGACAACAAGGCATTTCTCAAAATACCTTCTTTTGTGCTCCACAGAAGAAAGAACGTCACACAGATTTGGGACGATATGAAGTAAATGACAGCAATGACAGTGAAACCCAGAAAACAGCTTTGATTCATGATTATAATGATGTGAAAGAGCTCTGAATGTATATTTCATGTGCACAAGATATTTTGATAAATACAAATGCACAAGAGCTTTGAATCATTTCAATCATTAGGTGTGTGTCTGGGATTTGAGACTGAACACACACCAATCCAATGAGAATAACAGCAGTCATTTTTAACAGGCAGCTCTCTGAAATAAAACATACGTGTTGCTCTTTCATGGAAAAGTTCATGTTGGCTCAGAACATAATTGGAGCCACATTTATTAAAATAGCTGAAAATGAGTTCTAGCAGAGGAAACAGATCTTGTGTCATTTAATTATCGGCTTATTTTCAACAAAATACATTTCACAGAGAGCTGTTTTTTCACTTTCTCACAGAGACCAGCACAGACCGGGGCCTTTCCATGATGTTATGAGGACATGGGACGCCAAATAAATGAGATTCTGCAGTCGTTTGACCAAAGTTGTTGAGTTTCACTGTATAATTCCAGGAGGTGAGTCGATGCCACACCAAATCCAGCACAAAGCCCATTCTTCAGTTCATCAGGAGAAACCCAGAGAAGCAGAGAAGAGACAGTCTGATCGAAAGCGCTTCCCATCGGGAAACAGAGGAGCGTCCCGATACACCGACTGCGGGGGGTGAGCTTCTATAAGGAAAGCTGGATGATCATTTCGGCTTTCACATGTGTTATACGACACACAAAGCCGGAAGCCATATGTCTGCCATCAGGAAGAGAAAAAGCAGTCCAGGGGCCACCAAACGGAGCAGGAGTTATTAGTCCCCGGGGCCCGGCCACAGGATAAAAGAGACTGTGTGATATTATAAATGCAGAGCTACATTTTCCAGAGCAGATCTCTCATTCCTCAGCGCAGTGCGGCGACGCTTCAGTCTGGCTTTCATCAGCCGCTCGGCTCTAGTACATTATTCCATTGACAATGAGAGATTGATTTGTGCTCGTGTGATCAGCGCTGCCTAATGAAAACAGTCTGCAGAGCCAGAGTCCAGACTATTGTGAATACACAGGCTTTATGAAGACAGAGAAGCATTTGGAGCGCATCTGGTTAAGTCTGGTTAATTGTGGAGCTTTACAGGGTCAAACTGCATTAAGCAGCCACTCCAGCAGAAGAAATGCTTTCCACATGCTTGACTGAATATTCACAAGATTCACAGTAGCTGCATGGGTTCATGCTGGATAATATTCATTTTGTTGGTGTGGATCATTGCTGTTCAAGAAGAGGGTTTCACTTAGATGTTACTGAGCTGAATCCACACACACACACACACACACACATACACTTGTTTCGCTATCCTTGTGGGGACTCTCATAGGTGTAATGGTTTTTCTGCTGTACAGACCGTATTTTCTATCGTCCTACACCAACCCTACACACACACACTCTCTCTCTCACACACACACTCTCTCTCTCACACACACACACACACACTCTCACTCACTCACACACACACTCTCACTCACTCGCTCGCACACACACACACACACACTCACACTCTCTCTCACACACACACTCTCTCTCTTTCTCTCTCTCTCTCTCACACACACACACTCTCACTCGCTCGCTCGCACACACACACACACACTCTCACTCACTCACACACACACTCTCTCTCACTCACTCACTCGCTCACACACACACTCTCACACTCTCTCACACACACACACTCAAAACTACTACCACACAAGTTTTTCACATAACAACGTGACAGTGACAAATGCCAAATGCAGAAGAGCATTTATAGTGTGAATGAAGAGACATTTACCCTCCTTAAAGTTAAAAGGTAAAAAAAAGATCAAAAATATATTTTGCACTCAAATATATTAAACACAAACAAAAACCAAAAGCAACACTGGATGCCACTACAGTAACTGATGTTATTTCAAAGCCGAGTGTTTCGGTCGGTCTTTATGTCTGGGCAGAAGACATGAGGAAATGAAAGCAGATTTCCATCTGGTTTTATGATCATAGATGTCAGAAGGGTTTTTTGTATTTTAAGGGTAATGAACCTCAAGTCCATATTGTAGCACTTCATTTGGTCTAAACTCACAACAACACCTGTCCACAGACTGCTTTTTCAGTGATATATGCATAACATTTATTTTGAGCAGTCCCTATAAAATCATGAATTGCAAATGTTTTCACTCAATAAAAACACTGATGATAATGTTTTTTTTTTTTTTGTTTGTTTTTTTTTTGTCCAACAACACTAATTACTCTGTAAAGTTCTGTGACAGACTCGATACACACTCAGAGTCTGGATATGATTTTACAGACCGACTGATATCTGCATCTTCTCAAACGCACCACAACAAAACGCTGAGTCAAGGCGGAGGGTAATTTAGCTATTAAATACATTCGTCTTCTCATTAATCATCAGAGGCAGACACCTGGTATATTTTCTCTCTTCATATTGTGTGAGGCACACAGACTCATGTAGAGCACTTCTGTCTGTTCAATCAGTTCAAGCTGTGCCTGCAAAGCCTCATTTTCTGCTCACCGTGTCAGCGATGATAAAGGCTGCTGTTTATTAGAAATGCAGCATGCGAACAAGCTCATATTATTAAAACACCCAATCTGAGAGCTCTCCATCCCTAAGTTGTATTTGACCTGCAGGACAGAGGAAAACCCTCCGGTGCAGGAAAGGCTGGATTTGTGCCGTGAGTCTGGAGAAGAGCTGAACACCTGGACGTGAGAGACCATAATGAGCGTGACTCCTGCTAACAGAGGTTAATACAAGTCCTCTCTCCAACCCTCCCTGCCTTACAGTCCTCACAGCCAACGCTTCCTAGTTTCTCCACGCTGATCTGAAACAGGACGGCTGGTTTTGTGGATTTCTACATGCTATTGAGGCAGGCTGGTTTTTGGTCTCCTCCTGCATTTTCCATCCAGAGCCGGCGAAGTTCATCCATCAGCAGTGACAGGCAGAGAGAAAGCGATAGCCCAGTATCACAGCCAAACCTCCAACACAAATAAATGTAGTGATTGTGCTCTCGTGCAGGCCTGCACACTCACGCCATTTATAAAGGCGCGCTGCTGTCTGCAGAAAATACTCAGCACACCGTGTCAAATGATGACATAAAATGTGCAAACTGCACCAAATGCGTTCCAGTCCGTCTTCCAAATCACATGAGCAGATGCATAATCCCTTATTAAAGCTTTTCATAACTAGCTTTCATATTGGCACATTTCACATTCAAAACGCAGGAAAACTACCAAGATACAGTCTCAAATCAACTCATTCTTCATAACACTAGCAAACACACTTTATGATCCATAAACTCTAATAACTGGAGCATTACATAATGTTTTCTTACATAAAATTTCTTCACGAACAAGAGTGGCACTCTACTGTTCAGATTCAGTGAATGTTACACACTCCATATCTACATTACAGCACAAAATCATTTCTGAGCTTTATGTTTTTGTATAGATGGGAATGAAATTGAAAGACTAACACCTGTGCGGTTGTTCAAGCTACATATAATTGTTTGAATATAGTATTTCATTTTTTAAAGATTTGGAATATATTTCAATATGGTATTACTGTGGAAATGTAGCAAAAGGCTCTCTTACTCAGTTTTGTGTTATGTTAAGTTTTGAATAAGTTGATCAGTTTTGTAAAGAGCATGTGAACGTGTTCATTGGCCTGTAGGTTCACAGAGTTTTGATGGTGTTTGTGTTTGAGTGAGAAAATAATTCATGTCATTTGAAATGTATTTTCTACCAAAGCAATGGTGAATGATCCCGTTTAGACACAGAGACGCTGTTGTGCTTCACTGTGTGAAGAGTTGAGAAATGGGTTGTAAATGGATCTCTAGATCAAATGCATAATATTCAATCCACTGGTTTCTGATAATAATTAATATTCCCATATATAGTCAGTGTTTGGGAAGGTTACTTTGGAAATGTAACAGGTTGCAGATTACAAGTTAACCTATTTAAAATCTAACAAGTAGTGTAACCTTTTCAATTACTTTACTAAAGTAATGGGTTACACTTTATTTTAAGGTGTCCTTGTTACAGTGTAATTATATATTTAAGTACTAAGTAATATTAATTAACTAAATGTACTTACTATATGGTTAGAGTTAGGATTAGGTTTTGGTTTAGGGTTACTTGCATGTAATTATGCATAATTTATTGTTATTATAATAGTAAGTACATGTAATATGTGTAACAAGGACACCTTAAAATAAAGTGTTACCGTAATGTTACTGATTACTTTTTGATTACTTAAATTTCTAATGAATGTTTTCAACTGTTAATCATTGTGAAGCATGTAAAGCAGACAGGGTTAATATTACAGCAGAACTCAACACTGATTACTGCCAGACTTTCACAATCCTTCTTCACTTCAATTCAGATTATAATCATTTAATTTAAAAGCACAGCCACCACAGAATCAGACTTTAGTGCCTCTTTTAACTTTCAGATCATTCTGAGGTTAAATACAGATTTAAAATCATAGTTTAATAGTTTGCATAGGAAACACTGGCATCTAACAATGCCTTGGAAAAAACAGTTAATCTTTAAAAAAAATTAAATAAAATGGTTATTGAATAAGCATGTGTCCTAAACTCCTGAAACACTGGTGTCTCATATTTTAGAGCAGTCAGTGCAATTTGGGAAAGAAATCAATCAAATCTGCCTGTGAGTGAAAATATTCAGATGAAACCCCCTTTGTAATCATTAACATTTTCATAATAACTAATTTAATTACACATTTTTTCTCAGTAACTGTAACAGATTAGTAACATTTATTTTGTAATTAAATTACGTAATTACGTTACATCTAACTTACTCCTCAACACTGTATAGTTGATAACTCAATGCGGGATTATTTCAAATATTCGTCTCATTTTCCTCACTACAGAAACACAAATATTTATTATGGACTCCAAACAAATATGCACAAACTGTGCTTTCTACATAATGGTTCTTGATACCCAATTTATTTCCAAGATTCCAGCGAGATCGTTACGCGTTTATGGTTCGCAGTAAGTAACGTAAAGCTGAACTTATTCAAACTGGCCTGTTTATATTATATATCATCGACAGCCAGGCCGATATACTAACATTTCGTCAGATATATTCACGTTTTCGCGCGACAGTGAAACGAGACGAATCCTTTTAATTCAAAGTGATCGGCTTTAAACAGCGTTCATCTCGCCACTGAAACATCGCTGCTTTAGCGAATATTTTGAGTCCATGTACGAACTAAACCGCATTAAACCCCAGACACGGGAACTGCACGCTGCATTAACAGTCAATAAACCTTAATATAGAAAACTAATTTGGTAAGTTTATTAACATTAGCTGCCAGAGAAAAAAGAAAAAGTGAAAGGAAGAAAATTACATAAATCTCAACGCTTTCAGAGAATTACATGTTTTCAGTGCTTTTTTGTTTGTTCCAAGAGATTTATATATAATTTAAAGTCATTCATAAAATGTGAAAAATTTGGTCCCTTGACATCATCATCCTCCTCAAACACAAGAAAGTGTGACGTAAGAAGAGTCTGAACCGCCCCCCCCCCCTCTCTCTCTCTCAATATTCTCTCTCTCTCTCTCTCTCTCTCTCTCTCTCTCTCTCTCTCTCTCTCAGTATTCTCTCATTAGCGATCAAAGGCGCCTGAATAATCGAATGTCTGGACGGAATCTGCGGACTCTGAGAGGAATATTCAGAGGACTAAAAAGGAAAATTAAAATTTTAACATGGAAATAAACACGGGCTCGTGAAATGGAGGACTGGAGAACATGGACACACTGAACAGAGACGTTCACCGTAAACTCATCTTTACTATTCTTACTTGTATGATGACCGTCATGGATTTATTAGAAGTTTGTATTATTGTATCGCTGTAATTTGCCATTGTTTTTAAAACGCCAAAGCGCCTTTCTAAAGTAGAAGTGATCAGAATCGAAAACTAATAGGACTATCTGATTTATTGAAGGACTTTTCTGGAAAGACTTTCAGTGTGTGAAGAGTTTAGTCCGTGTTAGAGGAGATTTCCAGTCGTTTCAATTTATGTATTTTAATTCACAATAAAGCCCAGGACTCTTCATGCCAAAGGCCGTCAATAGCCGATCTTTCGCTGCAACAGAAACGGAAAACACGCAGGAAAACAATTAATAAACCGAGTGATCATGATCATAGCGTCGCGTTCAGTCCGAGACTAGCGAACCACAGCAGCGCTTCAGACGCGTTTCTTCTCCATGTGTCAGAAATGAAGGAAAAGTCCAAGAATGCTGCGAAGACACGAAGAGAAAAAGAAAATGGAGAATTTTATGAACTGGCCAAACTGTTGCCGCTGCCCTCGGCCATCACCTCTCAGCTGGACAAAGCGTCCATCATCAGACTGACCACAAGCTACCTGAAAATGAGATCCGTGTTTCCAGACGGTAAGATACGATTCGAGCTCAGACCGATTTAAAGCAGGCTCTTGACGCAACTCTACTTTGATCACACTGATTTACAGTTTATCTTCTTGTATTTATTTTATGATGTTTCAGTAATTTATTTCAAAATTAAAATGTCCAAGGTCGGGCAATTTAATTGAATTAACCGTAAAGCATTTGGAAATCAGGTTAATTAGTTTAACCACTCGAAGTCTGAACATTTAAAATAAATGAATAAAAAATAATAGGCCTAATGATGAAAATAAATATGATATCTGAATTCGTTTTGATCAGATGTGATGAAATGAAACTGGTTACGATTCGGGGGAAATCATCTGAAAATACAATAATAATAAAACTGTAAATGACTTGAGGTCTAGAAAATAATTTAGGGCTATAGCGTTTTTCAGTTTGCTGAGAAAAATTATTGCCTGTGTTTTTTCCTCTTGAGTTTGTAATTGAATCTTTATCAGCTCACATTAAAATCGTCGCAGATTCAGTCTCGCTGTCAAAGACTTTCGCTTGCTGTTAAAATCTGCTTTTTTTGCTGAAGGTCAAAAGATATATTTGTAATGTGTCAACTGATCTCAAATTGTAAAATGGATAAATACTTCACAAATGGAAGAAAAAAAGAATCTACATCGGATTACACTGACGCTATAGAGTCCATCAATTTAGGACGAATTAAATGTTTCTATGAATTGCCTATGAATTATGCAAAATTCAAATTATACTCAATTATTTAATTTGTTTAATTTCCGTTCTCGGCTACGTGGAAGTTTAGATAACAATATTAAATTATGCTATATAATGTGCTGTTATAAAGAGTAAATTATTACATATTGTCAGTTTGTCTCTGATGGACTTGATAACACGCAATAATATAAAATAGTCATTATTTTGTTTTGCCTTTAAAAAATATTTCTGGAAAAGACATATTCTGTAGCTAAATGACCTTTTAACAATATGCATTAAACCGACATGCTCAGAAGGGCGTTTTAATTACTGTCTAATCACTTATAATGGTTTATTGTATGTAATTATGATAAATACATTGCGACTTCAGGAAAATGTTATGCCTAAATCATTTTCCCCAGATTCACTACGCGAACTTGACAGATAAATTTAATTAACGTGTGATAAAGATTTTAATAGCCTAAAACTGCTTTTTAAATTAGATTTTAACACTAAGGCGGTCACTCTTTGATTTTTTTTTTTCAAAAACGCAAAATCTAAATGAATTCTTCACAACCCACACTGTATCAATGTGATTAAACTCCAGCTGTTTATGCGACGTGTGATAAAAGTTTTTAGGTGTGTAGGTGAGTGTGTTTGTGTTGTGTTTGTGTGTGAGGGCTCGGAGAGGCCTGGGGTCAGTCGGCAAGGGTCAGTCCTCTGGACATCATGGCCAAAGATCTGGGATCTCACCTGCTGCAGGTTCGAGCCTTTAAAGCAACTTGATATTTTGACGCTAATTTCTTGAAACGCATATGATGATTATGTAAATGCATCCTACGATCAAGTGTTTGTTATTATGCTCTCTGGTTTTATTTTTCAGACGCTGGACGGGTTTGTGTTTGTCGTCGCGTCTGATGGTAAAATCATGTACATTTCAGAAACAGCTTCGGTGCATCTGGGTTTGTCACAGGTGAGAGTTTAACACGAAATCAGGGTCAGTTCAGGGCCACAGTGATAACACACTTCAGCACACACATAACTGAGATATAACGTTATAATTCTATCTGGGGAATGTGAAGTGAATTCATACACACTTTTGTTTGCTCCATATCGTCATTTGTGCTTTTACTGAGAAATTCAGTCCATTCTGAAGTCTGAAAAAACACTGAGCTGGTGCTTGTTTAATATGTTTAGATTTTGTATCTGGGAATGTAAAGAAACCAAACACAGTCAAATTGTGTGCGTGTTTTAAAGAAAACCAATGTAGAATTTAATTAATGGAAATACAATAGTGTTATATTGAGCTGATACATTAGGTCTAGGACTAGGGTTGTAATTTTTAACTGTGATGACATTGTTTTTTTCAGCGGCAATTACTTCAATATAACAAAAACCCTGTGTTATAGAGAAAGTTCACCCTAAAATCAGTCATTTACTCTCCCTCATGTCCTTCCGAACCAGTTTGAGTTTCTTCCTTCTGTGGAACACAAAAACACTTTGATAACCAAACTACTCTAGTGCCCATTGACTTCCACTGTATAGACAAAAAACACCCACATTTATCAAAATTTGGTTTGGAAACACATGAAGGTGTGGAAATTATCACATTCTGGGTGAATTACCTCTTTATGAAATTCTGTACTTTAGTAACATTAGCACAGCTTCATGAAGTTGAGAAAGTGTCTCTTCTCAGCGTTCAGGCCTTGTGCACTTTACACTTTCCAAACTACATTTTGCTTCTAAAAATGAGCAAACACCAACACATTTCTCCATCTGACGAGAGACGCAGGCTCTGCCCTAAAGACAGGAGACGAGGAGCAGGACAATCAGAGTCTCTCTGAGCAACAGACCCTTCAGAAACTTCACAAACAGCTTCATCTGACCAGAGAAGAGAAGAATCTGCTGCATCTGACAACATCTGACAACTCAGAAGAAAGGGAACAAGTGCTGCAGAACGCACGGGATGAAACCTCAGCTGGATATTTCAATGGACTCTTTTGCAGAAATAAACCATTGCAGGAAAAACAACGTCTATCATGGGAAACACTATTTTTGCTCTTGCTTTTCCACAACTTCACAAAATAGAAAAAAGAGATGGATTAAAGCAGACAGAAGAGACAAAAATATGGAAATTAATGGTCAGCATGTAATCCCAGAGATTTATTGGTTTGGGAGGGATTCCTGAATTTGATTTGAACTAAAAACCAATACAAAAACAAACAAACAAACAAACAAAAAATTCTGTATTAGAACTACTGTAATGCAGTCACACATTAAGATAATAAAACACGACTGACATTAAAACTGAAAAATGCGTTTCTTAGAGTCAGGAGACATTAGTGTGCCCAACATGACGAATATCACGTGTTTCCTTGATTTATAGAAAAGATAAACTAAAAGTCTTGTTTGTAGACCCAGGATGTATATTCCGTCCACGGGTGAGTTGAAGGGAAAACGCTGTTTTATCGCCTAGTCAAAGCAGCAGCGGCCGCGAGACACGAGCCCCATCGCAGATGATGCTGTTAGTGCGGGAACACCTGTGTGTGCTGACTGCTGAGCATTCAAATGCGCTGGTCACTGCAGATCGACAGCGTGAACGTCTGACACCGAGACTCTGTGCAGATATGAAGCGAGGCACACAGTAAGTGTGTTCAGTAAAGTGCGCATTCCTGCACGAACGCGCCGCTGCGCTACAAAGAGCAGATTAACGCGCCGCAGCTGCGCAGAAACTCATTTGTCGCTGAAGTGCTGTGGAGTGACCTTCCCTGTGTGTGATGTGCCCTGCTAATTTACACACAAAAATGGATCAAAGTCCAGCATAGAATCCGCTTTTGTTTTCACATGCAAATCGTGTTTTTATACATGAACTCTTTGCAGCGAGAATCAGACTGTCTCTTTGAGATGGACGCAGATCAATTTCATACAAACAGGAGCTTAGCTTCACACACACACACACACACACACACACACACACACACACACACACACACACACAC
>JAFVLL020009514.1:0-16413 GCA_021397915.2 Tor tambroides | reverse complement strand
GGCATACTAGAAACTTCCCAGCAGGTGTGTTGAGGCAAGTTGGAGCTAAAGTCTGCAGGACACCAGCCCTCCAGGACCGAGTTTGGGCACCCCTGCTTTACAACCTTAAAATGAAAAATCGTTCACTTAACAAGTATTTAATTTGTTTGCCATGGGAGTCATGCCGTGACTGACAACAGAACCACAAATACAACATAAAATCGCAAAATGATTGTGTTTTATTTGTAAACTGTAATCCAGATCTTCAGAATCCATTCAACTGCAAGGAGCACATGCAAATTCAAGCCTTTATTCATCTCATTTATTCATCTATCTTCATCTCCATCCTCGGCATCAACCGTAAACATCAAATCCTGCACTCGGTACTAGGGTTGGATATGATTTGAATTTGAACATATTGAACGTGTTGTTGCCGATGAATGCCAAAAATCAGCAGCCTATAAAGAACACTCACAATTTTACTACAATTTTTTAACAAAAATACCACAGCAAATAGACTAACTAATTTAGATTTCAATCATTATTAAGGTCAGTCAGTAACAAAATAAGAACAAATTAGCAATATCACAAATAAATAGAACAAAGTTCAGGTACAGAAATTGAAATCAAATGTAAAATAGCACTGCATAGGTTTCATTTTATAAATTAAATAGGCCTATAGATTAATCCTTATTAATCCGAGTTACTCAGTCAAGATCAGTGAGTGATTTTCTTTTTCTTTTGTTCTCTGATTAACATTAATGGCACAGGAAATATTAAGCTGCTGTCCCTTTAAGACAGAATGCATGGATCCAATTTGTGTGTATTTGTCCATTCAAGCACAAGCGGAAGTGAAAGAGAACTTAAAAAACTCAACTAAATGAGAGGCAACTTTGGATGTGCTCACTGTTTTCTCTTTTGCATCTTTATGTGCTTGATTGGATCAAAATCATATTAAGACACACACAGGAATTGATAAGCGAAATTGAAATGCATGTGTCTTATAGAATCCACTGTTCTCACTTATATGGAACCAGTTCTACAATGGAATTGTTCTCAATACCCAACCATACTTGCTTTTACGGCAATGGCATCAAAAGCTCATTGGCTCTCGCCTGCTTCGTCACAGACGTGACGTGCTGTGTTTTCGGGATGATGCGCATTAGACTGAGAAATGCGCACCAAGATAAGATTTTTAATGATTGATAACTTAAATTCTGCTCTGTACCGCACACAAAACTATCAAGTTCAAGTTCAAGTTGTTCAAGTTGAGTTTTACTGTCATTCCGCTACATGTGGGGACATACAGTGGAACGAAATGTCGTGCCTCACAGGACCACGGTGCTACATAAATACAGACATACAACAATGAAGTAAAACACTATATTGTATAAACACTACATCTATTGTATTTTGTCAGAGAGGACCGTGACTGCAACACTGTCATTTGGGTATATAAACAATTAGACCAGACTGAATCATTCTTCTTAAATGGAAAGACTTACCAAAGCCATTGATTGAGGCTGAAGCCATACCTCCAAAAGATGTTGTCCACTGTCAGTGGAATGATTATTACACACTTGAGTCATGACGCTGACATCGGACAAGCGTCACAGGGAAATCAGACATTGACAGATATCACTGTGTAGGCTGTAAATGTCCGTCTATGTCCTTCTGCAATCTGCCAATCAGTTTAAAAGCTCACGTTGCTCTGCTTTAGTGTGCAACATCATTCAGGCACAAATAAAGGCAGGGTGATAATAGGGCTTGTGAACTGGCTGCTGCTGTAATGCTTATGGGACGCTCTGGAGCTCCGAGCCGCTTGGATCCTGCTTCACTTGATCTGCTAATCTTGCTCTTTGAGGAGAAATGTGTGTTCTTCAGCAGGCTGGCTTTTGCCTTGTGTTGTGTTCATCAATTGTTTGAGCTCCATGCAGAGATGCGCACATGGCAGTGTTGCAGTGTGAGGTTTTTCTCTCATTGTTTTGTTCCTCACAGTTTGCTTTGTGGTTGCAGTTCTTCTAGCGCATCAACTTTGAAGCTTTAACTCTCATGTTCTGTTAGAGGTCCAAAAGACCCCAAGGCCTTTTTAATTGACCCCAAACAGAAACAGTGTTACTATAGTGGGTGGCAATGGCTTTCTGACAGAGTGCATGACTGCTTGGTAATACAACAGTGGGGGAATGCTTCAGTAATCTCAGCTGAGTTTCAATTAGATCAGAGGAGCATATTAAAAGAATTTGATGGAAAGATAAGAAGTTAAAAGGATTGTTCACACGAAAATGAAATATCTGTCATCAGTTACTCACCCTCAAGTTGTTGTCTGCTGAACACAAAAGGAGATATTTTGAGGAAGACTTATTTAAGAGACACAAGCCCAAGGCTCTACAAGGATCTTCTATATATTATAATTTCCTGTTTTATGTTTTTCTGCATAATAGTTGCACCATGTGATTGATTTGACAAACAGAAGGTTTTCTATATACACTACTGGTCAAAAGTTTGAAATAATTATGATATGAAAATGAAAATACAGTAAAAAAAAAAAAAAGTCAAAAATACAGTAAAACTGTGATATTATGAAATATTACAACTTAAAATGTTTTCTGTTTTGTTATGTTTTTAAAATGTAATTTATTTCTGTGATGGCCAAGCTGAATTAAATCCTAATTATTCCAAACTTTTGACTGGTTTTGTGTGTGTGTGTGTGTGTGTGTGTGTGTGTGTGTGTGTGTGTGTGTGTGTGTGTGTGTGTGTGTGTGTGTATATATACGTGATTAACAGGCTTCAAAAATCCAAGGACATTTATATTACAGATAAATTAGTTCTTTGTCTCATCTGTCCTTGCATCCCAGATCTGCTTGCATGAATCCAATTAAAACAATAAATGTTCTTTCTTGTCTCTAATTTGCAGTAGAAATGTAAAGGAATTACCAGAGGGGATGCCGTAAAATGAAAGAAAGACCCAGTGCACAGAAAAACCCAAAACACAAAGCTCTTTATTATGTGGAGTCTATATCTGTACAGCTGTAGCGATGCCATGCTGTGGAAGTATGCTATAAAGACCTACATAATAAAAAGAGCTTCCATTGACTGTTGCAGAGCTCATAAACATGTCACTTTATTTTATCACAGTTTATCACAACACTATAAAATTTATCACAATCCTATGAGAGAATTGTTAAACTGGCAGTTGCTAAATGGGCAGTATTCAAGTGTGTTTGATTAGAAACCGTCTCCGCACACCAGCAAAGATTATTAAGCCAAAGCCTTCTAGATATTTTACCCCAGTCCTCACTGTGTGTGTGAAAGGTCCCACATTTAGTTTGCTTAACACAAAATATGTGAGATTTTAAAGGTCACCCTTGGGCATAACTCAAGACTATTACTTGCTCCATGAATTTATAGATCATAAAATCCAGGTCTTTTCTGAAACAGCACAAATTGAGCCAGAAATTGCAAAGGACTCTAGGTACTTTCATAAGAAAAAGTATGCAGTTCAAGGAGATTTTGTTGCTGAACAGTTGAAGAAACTTCACTTAACAGAATCAGCTGCTTTTGAAGGCCAATAAGCGCAAGCCTTGTGCTTTGTGTTTTGCTGATTGCTGGTTAAACATTCAGCGTTCAGCAATTTATACAATCTAGTGGTCATTTATTATTATGAAACAGGTTTTATTTTAACACCAGAATTGCAAGGTGAACGTTTCTTAAGTAACATATTGTTAGCTAGTGGTAGATACAATGAAGTCTCGTCCCAGGGGTTTAAAGATGCACGTTCCTGCTGTTCTCCCATTTTGTTGAATTGATTCACAATTGTTTGATGTGAAAGATCCATAAATATACTACTACGCTACTTTTGAGCTTAATATTCAAAGTGTTTCAGACCGTGTTGTTTTGTCTTATTCACTGCATTTCCTAAACTTCCCCATCCTATGAAATAACCTCCATGGATTGCCTGATAACTTTGTAGGATAAAAATCAGAGCTGTTAATACAAATCAATCCCAGGCAGAGGTGAATCCCATGCGCTACCTAACTCCTGTAATTACTAAGATCACAATCTTTCCACTGTTGTGACCTTGAACAAAGCGCTTAACTTCATGCTGGTCCAGAGGGACTGACCCTGTGATTGCTGTACTGTGGAGGCTTTTAGATAAAAGTAATGTTGCTTATCATTATGTTGGGTAATGTTGTTCTCTAATTCTAGAGAGGGAAAACATGTCCCAAACCGTCACCTGCCTTTTGTTTAAAAAAATAGTATTAATTCCACTTCGATATTAATCACAGATCATCAATAGATTGTTAATTATACAAATCACAAATTTCATTATATCTATTGTTTATTTTAACCCCACTCCACCCAATAAAACTCTTCCTCAGACCGTAAATCAACACTTTATGTAAATAAAAAATTGAAAAAAAATAGTTCATTTGTTTAATGAATAATTCAAAATATTTCATAAAATAGAATAAAATGAAAGGTTTATGCTCTCTGCGATTGGTTATATTTCATACAAAAAGTAAATCAATTGTTTCGGGTTTTTCAGTGATTTCCCATATTTTATGTTTTCCTGTTACTAGCTAAAACAAAATTGCTACCGCACAAGTGGTTCAATAGAATATCTTGTTATATTTTATCAATATCTTGTGATACTAGCTAGATTTAGTTAATATTTAGTTGTTTTTAAATTTGCATATATAGTTTTTTTATTTTGATTTAGTTATTTTAGTAAATGAATGTAAACTAAATTAAAATGGGAAATGTTGCCTTGGAAACTAGCTCAAATAAAATAGGTGTATTTTAATATTTTAATTTAATTTAATTTAATTTTATATGTGGATTAATGCTGCCTTCACGTGCTATCGGAAATTTCCTATTTCCCATTTATGAAGTCATGATTACGAGCTTGTCGTATTCAAGTGCTTTAATGTCGAAAAGAATAAAATGTAGCATCCCATTGGTTGACAATCATATAAACATTCACCGTGCAATACATGCAGTTTGCTGACAATTCTGGAATTTCGGTCAAATACATTCTTATTACACTGCTTATAAAACACACAATATGCTTTGAATGATCATTCATATCTAGCCTATAGATACACTACTTTAGCGACAAGACAGCACAGACAGCAGCAATGGTTGTCCCCTCCACCATGTTTAAGTTTTATGACCCGCCCAACTCGGAAACTCTGGTATCAAAATTATTTCCAAATTTCCCAGTAGTAAATACGACTTGAGAGGCCGTTCACGTCCAATTTCCGATTTGGAAACTCGTATTTACGATAATTCCGATAGCACGTGAAGGCAGCATTCATTTCAACAATGCTTGTAGACATGGTTTGATGCCACTTTGGCTTTTCAACGTTTTGAGACTGTTTATATGGTAGCTTCAGAGATTTTTTTTCCACAATGTTTCAGTTATTCAAGTGAGAGCTGCTCTCAAGCAACACATTACCAAACTTTAATCCTTCAATCTTATTCTCAGTTCTAACTGAATTATCTTTCTTAATTGACTCAATATATGTTGCAAAAGAGTCAGGAGTTATTTGTGACAGAGATCAGCGGAACGCAAAAATCGATATGAATTTAATCAAAACTCCAGGAGCCAGTTATTGGGCAGGATGATACGGTTTGTTGAAGAGAGTGTGCTCTTTTACTAGCTGTTAATTTGGCCGATATACACACTCCATGACCTCAGCGCTCGGTGCAAAGTGAGCAAACCTTACCTGTATCTCAGCACGGGAACTGATCCACTACACACGAATCCTTCAGAGATCATCTACTGTCTGAGATGTTCCTACGCTTTCAAGTATGTCTGTTTGCATCCAGCCTTCTTACCTAAACCTCAATGAAATAGTGATCAAGGAGGTCTAAAATACCTGGAGAGAGAGTATCCGTTAGCATTCCCATTCATCTCAAAGAGAGTTGCTCGGCTGGCACAAGCCGGCCTGGGAGTACATGACCTACATGCCATGTGACAGAACGCACTTGAGCTGCAGGAAAATGACGTCCTGACAGATCTGACTGGTTGATGGCACCATAACAACAGTCTCCAGTCCTTCGCTAGCGGCGCATTAGATCTCTTGCTCCAGGCTAATGCATGAGCTTGTGACGTGAAAAGCAGCAGACGGGGAAAAACATAAGTCTATTTCATGGTTTTAAAACCCTCTTAAATTGGACTCTGGTGAAACATGTAATATAATGAATTTCTGATTCATGTGGTTTTGTCGTCAGTATGTGGCTGCTGATGAATGGAGCAGCAGAAGACAGAGAACTTGGAATTAATTACACGAGTCCAACTTTCTGACCACTAAATATAATGATCTCTTTGTAAAGGAACCCCTTTTTAATATATAAAGGCAGGTATAAAGCACTACAGTGATATTTTTTATAGGCTAACGTAAGTTATCATCACTCAAAACCCAATATTTTCCATTTGCTTTTAGGTTATTGCAGAAAATATGCGACCAAGTGACGTTTTGAAGTTTATGATTCTTACACGTTTTGTTCTTCATTATAATTAACACAACTTTTGATGATTTTGAAGCCTAAATACAATCACCAGAAGTAAACAGTTAACTGTAGGCTATATAAATGAACTAGATGCTTTATTAAGTGTCCGACAAATCATTCAGTCTTTATTTAAAAAATGTTTTCCCTGAAAGTTGCAAGATTGTGATTATAAACACAAGAAGAGTTTACCTTGTTTAATGTGATGATTTTTACAACTGCTGTAGTCCAATTTAGCCACTTGTTAGCAACCACCCTTTTCAAGACAGTTATTGATGTATTTTATTTTGTTGTATAAAATGTAAAAATATCTTGAGCTTTTCTTAACTCTATAGACCTTATTTCAGGCATTTATCCAAAACCCATTGAAAAAACCCATTGACTTCAACACGATGGAACTAGCTCCTTTCTGGGTTTTGGTCATCCCTGCAGACAGCACTCTATATATTTTTGTTTAAACCCATTTAAACTATCTGGAAAAATATTAAACCTCATATTAAGACAACATGCTGTTTACAAAATTAAATAATTGCTTTTATTTTGTCAGTGTACTAGACCAAAGCAAATTTTTAAAATATTATCCGAAGCATATTTACTTATTCATTTTAGATGTATGAGCCTATAGAGGCTAGTTAAAATGTATTTTAATATTATGTGTCAAATAATGTCAGGTATTATTACAGAGGAGGAGAAATTGTTTAGAAAGATTTTGTACTGTTAACTAAACAATAATTTCGTACTGTTAAAAACTAGGGCTAGATAGAATATAATCACAGTGAATCTCATGATTTCCGACCAGTCCTCTGAATGATATTTTAAACAGTGTTAATGCCATAACATAATGCTATAACATGTTAACTAGTCAGACCATAGTTTGAAAATGTCCGGATTGACCAAATTAGATGGTGCTTTGTCATTGGAGCTTGACAGCAAGTGTTTATTTTGTTGTAACAGATATTCTACTAAATGGAATGACTTGAGTGAGTAAATGACATTAGACTTCCATTAACACCCATTCATTAAATACTCAACATTAAATAGAAACACATTTAACATAAGAACCTGAGACGTGCTGCTGTAACGGTCCCAGACCGGCCTTCGAATTACAGCCCGTGCCCTTGACATCCTCACACCATAGCGGCTGTGTAATTCCCCTCTACCTGATGCTCTGTCTACTGTCTGGATCTGTGGCGACCGCTCGCTGTGTTAGAGCGAGGCAGACTTGATGAGCAGTGACTTGATAAGTAAAAAATTGAAGGAGTCCCAGAAAAGAAGGCTGTAGAGGCGTAGAGAGATAAGTTATAACAGTGCACAGGTGTGAGACAGTGATAGGCAGCATTGCCTCCTGGGTACAAGACTTCTCCGGAGATTCCACCCTGACGTTTGGAAGTGACAGTGTGGCCTCTGTGGGAATGTTCTGGCCTGTACTAACCAAATACTGGCACTATGAGGGAACCCAAAGGGCCAGTTTAACAGCGATTTCCTTTAACTCCCCTAACACATGTGCGAATTAGCATGAATCTTTGTTAGAGCATATTCTTGTTAAATGTTTGACTTAATCCGTGGGAATAAGGATAATTTTTCATCTGTAGGGAAAAAGAAAGGTTTCTGTTTTTCAGTATGTCGCTGTTGTATAAATGTACCCTGAAATGACAGACTTCTCTCTGGTGATGTTTGCCATCTTCTCCAATCATTTAAAGCCTTAAAGCTGTTCCTTTTCTACAGTTGACTGCAAGCTTGCATTTATTTTTGATTGCATTGGCCACATATCAAAATACAATCAACAATCGATGGATAGAACCCATTTTTGTTTGTTAATTGGATGTACATCACAATATGGAAGAAAACTTCAGTTTTATCACAACTTTAACCCTTATTGACAACAGTGGTGTCACTATTGTTGATTATCACAAAAACCTTGTCTTCGTTTTATTGTAAAAGTGCAAAAATCAAGGTGAGGCACTTAAAATGGAAGTTAATCTGGACGGTTTTGTAATGCATAAATATAAAAACATCAGTTATTACCACATAGATCACCAGATTTTACAATCTCATATGTGACCCTGGTCCACAAAACCAGTCTTAAGTCGCTGGGGTATATTTATAGCAATAGCCAAAAATACATTGTATGGGTCAAAATTATCGATTTTTCTTTTATGACAAAAATCATTAGGATATTAAGTAAAGATCATGTTCCATGAAGATATTTTGTAAATTTCCTGCTGTAAATGTATCAAAACTTAATTTTTGATTAGTAATATGCATTGCTAAGAACTTCATTTGGACAACTTTAAAGGTGATTTTCTGAGTATTTTGATTCTTTTGCACCCTCAGATTCCAGATATTCAAATAGTTGTATCTCAGCCAAATATTGTCCTATCCTGACAAACCATATATCAGTGGAAAGCTTATTTATTCAGCTTTCATGAATTAATCTGTTAAAACTTACAAGTTGTGAAGTTGTTCTTGTGATTTTTATAGTTGATCTAGGATTTATGACATTTCATTGTCATGCAATGGAGAAATGTTTAGTACAGTAAGTGATTATTTATCACACATTTATGATTTGACCCATTTTAATTACCTCACTGTGCCTTTTTCATTTCAAAAAAGACAAAATTGCTTTTTTGTGCTAATCAACATCCAACAAATGCTACTGAGCTAAACTTATACTGAACAAGGAATATACATTCAACAGCTTCTTTCATTTGTGTGTGTGTGTGTGTGTGTGTTTAGAAATATGTTGCTTTCTTACCTGTTCATGGCTGACTTGACATTTCTTGGGGTTTAAATTGGCTTCACTTCAGCCATTAAAGTGGTTTGTAATGACCATGATATACTACCTATGTGCTAAATGAGAGAAAAATATCCTTAATTTGGCTGCTTACCCACTGCTATCTACAAGCTTAATACTTATTCTTGATAATATCCTTAAAAGACCCAAGAGCAAGAGAAACATTTATCCACCACAATGCTTCTTTTTGCTCAGAATCAATTTTAAGTGTCTGGCCATAACAGAGTAAATGTTTATCAGTGATAGCTATTTAGCCTTTAATTGAAGCACTGATTTACAATACGTGGATGGGCCGGTAACTTCAATTCTGGGTAACTGAGTAACAATTAGAATAAAAGCAAATGACTCACTAAGTGAATACATAATATATACTTTAAATAAATGCTTGCTTTTTCTAAATTAATTCACCCAGAAAGGAACGTTCTGTCATCATTTACTCACCCACATTGTTCCAAAATAGGACTTTCTTTCACCCAAAAGAAGATATTTTGAAGTCCTTACAAGTCAAAACAACATTGGACTCTATTGACTTTAACTCTTTCCCTGCCAGTGATTTAAAGGGGTCATGAACTGAGAAATCTAAATTCTCTTGATCTTTTGATATGTAAGAGGTCATTGTGTTATAAAAACATCCTGTGAGTTTCAGAACTTCAAAACGTTCTCGTTATTCTAAAAATAGCTTATATTGAAGCCATTCTGCCAAAACGACAGCTTGTGGGGTGTGCCACTTTATGACGTAATAATGTGGATAAGCACCTCCTCCACTGAAGAAGATCAACACCTGCTTGTACATCGCTGCCTGTTTAGCCCGCCCACTGATTCACGCATGTAGTGTAAACAACGAGAGAGCCAAACACAGGTCTACACAGAAACCAAACGATAGAAACCAAAAGATGGCTCTGAAGAAAACAAGATGCTGTGCAGTGCCAAGCTGTGGAAAAAAAAACACTCTTTGCATTGCCTTATTTCTGATCCCAACATTAGGAAAGAGAGAATGAACTTTATTTAGTTCCAGACTGCGTCAGTAAGAAATTGGTCCTTTGTTCACTTCATTTTACCACAAATTAATTTACAAAGGCACAATTTGATGCAGGATTTTCAGAAATATTGAAAATAAAAGACGATGCTGTGCCAACTATATTGGATCCAACAGTAATGTCGCACCACACAAGTGTAACGATTACTATTGCTTTGTCTGTTAAACAGATCGTTTGATATGAGTATTTATGTGTTTTTAACCTAAATCACAGCAGCGTCCATCTGGGTGTAGACTGTCAAACATACACAACTGTTAGCCAATCATAGCAGTGGGCGGTTACTTCCGAGTCTATAATCCGCTACGACTTCAAACAGAACGTTCTGATGAGGGGGTTAAAAACAGGACAGAAAATAGCCTATTACTTCTAAATTATGCATTTTTAAGTAAAAATCTTGATAACATAATAACTGGACCTCAGAGAACAGTACAAAATAATAAAAGAACAATGCATGAAAAAAGCTGGCGGCCCATTTTTTAGGATCAAACCCGCATATTAATCCTTAATCTGTAACCACAAGCTACGATTGCTTTGAATTTTTACATTTGTACATTTTTTTTAGTTTCTCTGTTTGGAGCCTTTTGTTATTCCTCGTATCCTCTTCTTCTCTTATTCATCTACTCCATTACTCACTGATTCCGTTTCTTATTCATCTACTCTTCTGCTCTCTCTATGAATGAGTTCCGCTGAGTAGGCTTTGGCAGGTTGAAGCGTGAGATGGGCTCTGCATTTTTGCCCTCCTTTAAAACTAATCCTTTGTTTTTCACTCTGACTGCAAACTATCTTTTGGCAGGCGAGAGCCTGGTTGGATTCTAGCAGGGCAGAGGAGCCTGCCAAAGCCTCGTCTCCCAACACAGCGCTCTGATATTAGCCAATTCTTTGGCATGTTGTGCTCCTGCTGTTTGGGTCGTGACCACCATTTTCTGAACACCGCACCGTCTGAGCTTCTGTTCTGATGCGTCGAAGTCTGGGTCACCCACGTGCCTTCGGCTGTCGTCTGCCAGGGGTCTTGACAGAGGCTGTGCTAAACTGGGGCAGCTCTGACCCAGTTGTTGTAATAGACTGTCAAGATAAAGAGGCTGATGACAGATGCTTGTGACGAGCATTTCAAACCAGCCACTTCTCTCTGACCGATGTTGCAGCAGGGGTGGACTTAAAACCAGGCAAAGGTATACAGCTGACAAGGACCCCCTTAGAAATTTGACGTACGATGAATTATAAAATGCCACTGTTATATCATACGTGCCACTAAAATAACACTTTATTTTCAGTACTGCTATAGTTAGATGCAAGTTAAGCTTCTGCAACAGCATTTGTGGTATAATGATGCATGAAAAACTATTTAAACAAAAAACTAAATTGAAGCTATAAAATATAAAATAAAACTGTTGCACTGCCTTAAAAAACTTGCATTGGATGACTCCCAAAATGCCAGAAAATTTTTGTGAGAAACTGGTGATGGAAATAATAATGTGAGGTGGGACGAAAAACTATTTTTCAGTGCTTATGCAACTAAACGCACATGGGGGAGTGAAAAATGCTAGAAAACACAAAAATGTTTGTAGTTATATAGAAAAAAATATAAATGTTATTTCAAATAAATGCTGTTCTTTTGAACTTTCTAATCACTATAGTTCTTTTAAAATGTATCATGGTTTCCCCCAAAAAATTAACCAGCACATTTGTTTTCAACATTAATAATAATTGTTGGGGTTTTTTCACTAAATCAGCATATTAGAATGATTTCTGAAGGATCATGTGACACTGAAGACTGGAGTAATGGCTGCAAAAAATTAAGCTTTGCTGGAATAAATTACTTTTTAAAGTATATTAAAATATAAACCAGTTATTTTAAATTGTTTAGTATTTCACAATATTACTGTTTTGCTGTATTGTTATTCTATATAACTATAAGAACATTTTGTAGCAAACATGTTATGCCCACTCACAATGCGTCCAAAAGCACAATGTTTCCATCTTGTTTTTTTCCTTATCACAATGCCACACTAAAATCATGCTAATATGCATACTTATTTATTCACATATGCATATATATATATGTTTGTTTGTTTTTTGTACAGATTGGCCACTTTAATTTCCATTGTAGTGCTTCATTGTAACTCTTTATTTATTTATGTGGGGGGGGGTGTTTTTGTGGAAATCCAAATTATACCAGAAGATTAGCTATTGACCCTAGTGAAAAATAAATATACTACAATGTATTTAAAATACATTTATTTCATGCTAAGTATACTACAAATACATTTACATATGTACTTAATAAAAATGCCCTGCAATTGTACTTTTACTATACTGAACTGGTATACTTAAAGTCTGCTAAATTGGAACAACTAATTTTGTACTTAATGCACTTTAATTGTGCAGAAGTAGTGCTGAAGTCCGACTAAAGGATTACTGAATTATATATGATTGTGCTAAAGTGAAACTATTGGAAGTAAATATATTAAACACATTAAATATCTTGCATTTAAAGACTGAAATTATTCAAAGATCATACAACCAGTAGTGACATATAGAACGCATTTTAGGCTTAATATTAAGAAATGTGCGTTGTGCACAGTACTCCAAATAAAGCTGTATTATATTAGTTGTATTTATGTTGTATTAAGTCTTGAGCGATATGTCAGAAAATATGTTAATAGATTACTATATTTACCGTACTTAGTATGAAATAAATGTATTTTAAATACATTACTTTTTAACTAAGTGAGTTTGACTTTAAATCTAGAATATTCCTTTAATGCAAGCTAGATATTAAGGATGTGACTTAGCAACTGCAGTAAGGCAGAAAGTCTCAACCTTAAATGGAAGACCTGAAATGCTCTTTCAGTGTAAAATCATGATAGGTGATCATTTTAATTAAGCCTGCACCTATCACCTCAAACTAAATGAACAGCAGAAAATAGCACGGTGCGAGCTAGGGAGAAACTCAGCTCTGAGAAAACCCAGTCAAAGTGTTTTATTTTGTTTTGTGCTCACTTCTGTCTGTGTAGTACGATATGGTGCAATTTAGTGTGCTATAGTGCTGTGTGTGTACTGTATAATGCGATATATAACTTCTAATTTAGAAGATGGAGTTCAGCGATGAGATGTTTATTGCGAGTTACGCTCTGTGGCGCTACAACAGTTTGTTTATTGCTTTATAACAGTTTGTTGTGGTTTTTTAATGAAAGGTTCATGGCTATGAGTCTTTTTAGCTCTCCTCACCAGACCACAGGCTTTATTCAAGCATATTTATCTGAAGTCTACTTCTTCTCATTGCAAAGCTAATTAGGTAAACAGCATAAGCCAGCAGATTCACCAACAAAGCCATCAGATATTACAGAATAAACTGGCTAGGCTTGTTAATCACAAAATATTTGGCAAATTGGGATTGTTGGCATCCTCTGATACACATGCCAGCTTGGATGATTTACAGAAGAATGATTAAACCTGATTAAACAGATCACGTTTCCCACTTTCAGGCCAAAAGTAACGGGGTCGTGACCAACTTGTAAAATACTTGATTGCTGGTAAGCAAATATGGGTTTGTTGGTGACACTTTATTTTAAGGACCAATTCTCACTATTAACTAGTTGCTTATTCACAAGCCTATATTGACTGTACATTAGTAATTATAAAGCACATATTAATGGCTTATTCCGCATGACAATATTTTAGATCCCTTAGTACTACTCCTAAACTCAGCAACTACCTTACTAACTATTAATAAGCAGCAAAATTAGGAGTTTATTGAAGGAAAACTCTTAATTAATAGTGAATATATGTTCCCTATTCTAACCAGTTTGTCCGTGACAGACACACTCACAATTACACATTTTGGCTTGTAATGCATCAATCCATAATATCGCTTTTTAAAAACATATTTGTTATGAGCTTGAAGGTTGAAATATTATATAATATAAAACCATTATTTGCTAATGAGGAAAAAGCAGTAAAATTGGGTTGAAGAGAAATTCACCAAGTTTATGGTTAATATGGTGAAATATTATTACAGTTTAAAATAACTGTTTTCCATTTTAATATATTTTAAAAAGGGAATTTATTCCTGTGATACAAAGCTGAATTTTCAGCAGCATTACTTCAGTGTCACATGATCTCTCAGAATTATAATTATTTGGTGAAAAATTTCTAATTATTATTGATGATGTTCAGAACAGTTTTTTTCTTTTTCTTTTCTTTTTTTGGTGGCAACATAGAAGTTTTACTATTGCTTTTGATCAATTTGATGTAGTATTGCTGAATAAAAGTTTTAATTAAAAAAACATTAGTGAACATTAGTGTATTATAATTTATACAACAGTTCTTTCTGGTCCTAGAATCTGATTGGCTGAGAGCCTTTTCCAGCAGTACGATATTCAAGCAATATAGGAACTCCAACAGTTTCACCATTTGTATCACAGCGAGTGTCATGGCAGATGCCCAAATCCACTATAATTTTATAAATAATACTGTTTTTGTGTCACGGAATGTAGTTTTTAGAGTTTTTAAGGCGAGAACGTACTTGTTTAGATTTCAAATATGAGGTTTGTTAATAAAGATAACATCTGTTTTAAAATTTGTTTCGACGTTTTGGGAGATGTGGGCTCTAGGATGTCAACGGGCGTTCATTCAGCGTTCAACCTCAGCCAAATTTTCTGGAATTTGCCGCTGGCTCTGATGTCTCTATGGTGGTTAAACATGAGATATAATTTGTTTTGGGTAAATCTAACAGGCAGTTTTTGGTCTCATTAATCTATTATTTGTTCCAGAGCAAATAGTTCTGGCTGAGAGCAAAATCTGTTGTACTTTATGGAACATTAATGCTGTATGTCAGAGCGCTGCCTTTGTACTTTTGACTGAATTGCCTTGCAACTTTTATGATGGCTGTTGTTGTTGTTTATTAAATATTTTTATTCAATAAATACAATTGAATATAAATAATAGTAGTATAATAGTATTTAGTATTGGGAAACGGTGTGTGTCTGTTTGTGATGGTGATTTTAGTTACATTGTTCTGCCATTAGATGGCGACAACAGATGGCGAACTGATTATCTACGGCCGAATCACAGCCGTGCCGATATACAGCTATATCTTACAGCTACGAGCATGGTATTGCTCATATATATTATTAGATATTATATTTTAAAGTAACATAAGTTTTATTTAACATTTTCTTTACACTCTAAACAGAGTTGCTCTTATTTACCATTGAAACGCCCTTACAAGTCACCCACTACAAGCTCCAGTTCTGTTCAAGAGCCTAATAACAGGGTCTTTGGACTCTAAATCTGGTGTTCTTATTTGACAAGCCCTCTTTAAGCTCTTTGGAAAGACCACTGTACCTTGGCCAAATGCAAGAGGTCGAGGGAAACAGATACTGCCGTGTTGCAGCAGCTACAGAGCAGCCAGGATTACTCAAGGGCCCAACAGCAATGATAATGAAAGCACATTAGAGCCAGCAGTCCTCCGGAAACCACATCTATATCCTTAGGAGTCCACATAATGATGGTGCACACAGACACATCTTATTTAAACAAGGTTATTATTAACACGAAGCTGAAGCCAAGAAAATCCAGTCCTAACTACAAATAGCTCCCAATTTGCTCTTTAGTTCTCTTTATTAGACTAGTGCAACTGACTTCTCACTGACCCTCCTGCTGCCTACTGCCTCTGATACAGTCGTGCACTCTTATAGACTTTCTTCTATTCATATAAAGGGGGTCTGTGTGTCCAGCCAAACAACTGCCACGAGATCAGTGTGAAAGTTAATGGACAGTTTCCTCCAGATATTATAGAAGTCCTCCATCTAGATGCTGAAACCTTTAGCACAGATGATAAAATGACCTCTCAAACTGTTAGCTCTGCCGCAGGAAGAAAGCATTCAGCTAAGAAGAAATAAATGTAAATGAAGTCAAATCCTCACTTGATTACTCACTTGGATTATTAAGAATGTACTAAGCATTCACTAGTTTTTTATACCTGGAATTCATTCATAACTTCTTTCAATAATTCATTTATTCTGAAGCAGAAGCTCTTTTCATGTCGACAGACTGGATCATCTGACAATGGAGGCTTTTCTAGGTCTG
>JAFVLL020009513.1:30582-81254 GCA_021397915.2 Tor tambroides | reverse complement strand
TGCATAATAAGCGTTGTTTAATAAGCGTGCGTATGCATTGTGATACTCTCTAAATATAAAAATATCTTAATTTGTGTTCCGAAGATGAACGAAGGTCTTGCGGGTTTGGAATGACATGAGGGTGTGTACTTTTTTTATCCTGGGAGGATAGAATCTTGTACCATATTGAGATAAAAATACAAAGAGTAAGAAAATATATTCCATTTGTTGTAATTAACAACATAAAGTGCATTAACATTACATTACATCAAAGTTTCCCAAACTGGGGTTCGTAAATTAACTGCAGGGGGTTTGTGAGTTTAATGAAAAGGTAATAATTAAATCATAAACACTAAAAATGAAAGTAAATCATTGTAAAATAACATCAATCAAAACACTTAGGCCTACTAAAAAGATGAAATATTTTATTTGTTTATCTGCATGCCATTTGACCATTAACTAATGTCAGAGACCTGGAAGACTTTCTGAGTGTATAGAAGTGAACAGAACATTTAAAAGATGAAAAAGTAGAGTTAGGGAGAATCAATCAATTCTGAATAATTTATTGCTGTTGAGTGAATAATATGTAATCATGTAATCAGTAAAAAGTAAATGTAGTCTGACTGCGAGTATTTTAAAATGTAATTTAATTAAAAATGTAATGTAATCCAGATTACATGTAATCAGGTACTACCAGCACTTACATTTATCTTCTGATGTCCAAGCAGTTAGGTGTTTTTACACGGTTATTTTAACTGGATGCTTTTATACCAGGGCCTGAGGAGAGCAGGCATTTTTTGTCATTTTTTTGCACCCTCAGATTCCAGATTTTCAAATAGTTGCATCTTGGCCAAATATTCTCCGATCCTAACAAACCATACATCAATAGAAAGCTTATTTATTCAGCTTTCAGATCCTGTATAAATCTCAATTTCGAAAAAATTAACCCTTATGACTGGTTTTGTGGTCCAGGGTCACATTTAGAGCAGGTACTGTACAGAGCAGCCCTAACTGTGTAAGGGTGCCAAATAGCATTGCTCATTTGAGTCCGCTCTCAAGGAAACTGCCGAAGCCCATAATTTCGAGATGACCAGGACAGTTCAATTGTGGTCATTGCGGTGAGTAAAAATGACATTCCAGACTAAGGGACAGTTGACCAAGAAACACTTGAGGTGCTAAGAACGGCTTAAGTAGCATTCAGTCACTGTTTCGCAAAGCTGTGTTTTATGTTATGAAGTTGGCTCCCTGATTTAGTTTTGTGAGTAGCTATAGTTATGTGATCCAGTGATGGAATCAGATGGTAAAACCACGGCTTATGATAAATACGTTTGATATATAGCCTACCATGTCTCATAATGTTTGTGTTTACTTCCACATGGCAGTAACACACTACATAACGAGAAAAAAACAACAACAAAGTATGTCTTTTAATTTATTTCATATATGAATATATGCTCAGAATCTGCAACAATTATGTAATCTAATATCAGAATTTAATGTCAGATATGAACGAAAATTAAATATTAAATTTAAAAAAAAATCTAGAATGTTAGGCCCTATTAAACTATGAAATTATATACAAGTGATTAAGCTTTGAACACAGCCAGCTAAGAATGAATGAATGAATGAATAGCCTATACACATACATAGGCTACACACATACATAAATGTTTGGATCCAACAAGAAAACTGAAACCAGTAAAATTTGGACAGTGTGGTATTATAACATGAGTAAGGAATTACGCCACCACCGTCTAGTAGATAGATAGATAGATAGATAGACAAATAGATAGATAGATAGATAGATAGATAATTCACTTAGCCTACTTACTTCTTTAAAGAGATCCAATAAGAAAGGGAAAAAAACGTTACATTTGAATAATGTATTTAAGTTGTAACATGAGAAATTAATATTACGGACACCGCCCCCTAGTGGCAGACTAGTGTCTGTCAGTCGAGCTAAAGGCGATCTGCCAGTAGATGGCGATGTTGTCTTCAGTCCTTTTGCAGCGCACTTGCTTTGATTAACCCAAGTAGGGCCTGAGGCCCAATATGAAGCCGGGGCTAGTTGTCACACGCTCCTGGGAATGCTTGTCATGGTAGGTGTGTTTTGTTCATTTCTGTTTATGTATAGACACAAACCTGGAAGTCTTTGCTACAAGAAAGCAGGTGAACATTTTCACTTTTGTTGCCCAAAACGAAATATAGTTAACTGAACACACTTTTTGTGATGTGTGGCATGATGTCACGTGGTAAATTGTCACAATTGGCACCTACAGCAGTCAGTTCCGGTTTATATTGTATGTGTACATTTCTCATGAGAAGGTTAGGCTAAGCCTGAATACATCATCATCCCTTGTTTGTTGTTGCAATTATCATAACTAAAAACAATTTACTCCTGGAGCATAGAAACTGGTCATCTGTGTTAATTCAAACGAGCGAAAAAACCTTCAGTGCTCTTGAGTGAAATATATTCATATGGATTCTGGCATCAGCATTTGTGCTCAGCAGGCCCTGTGCACTGATGAAATCCTGCATGTCTGGATCTGCTGTGATTTCATTCATTCATGTGCAATCCTGTACACACCTTCAATTACAGTAAATATGTCAGGGGCGAAGTGTGACTATGATAACTTAATCTGAGTCACAGACACCTGAACCTTTCTTTCAGTTTTATTTTGAACTCAAAAAGCATATGATCAACATTTTTATCACATTAGTTTTCTCTGAAATCATCAGGAATACAATAAAATGGCAATTGTGTTGTGTTTTTGACCCTGAACACAATTGCTTGATATTTTTATTTTATTTTATTTATTTTTTATTTTTTTTAGTTTCGTCGTTCTAATTTAGGTCAGTTATGTCCAAGTCATTACATTTGCATATTTTGCCCTATTTAAAAAGTAGAAGAAATTTAGTATTGTAAAGATGAACCATTTCAAGCTCTTTTTTTTACACAAACGTATTCTAAGAATGTTTATTACTAGCTAAACTTATGTCAATAATACTTGTATTCTTAAAACTTAAATTATTTAAATTGTTATTTTGATTACTCTTTAGGTCTAAAAGTTTGGGGTTTGTCATTTATCATTCGTATTTTTAAAGAAATTCATACTTTTATTTAAGCAAGGACACATTGAGTTGATCAAATGTGACAGTAAAGACAATTATTATGTTTCTATTCCAAATAAAAAAAAAAAATTAATTTGGGTTTTCTATTCATCAAAAAATCCTGAAAATTATTATTAATTTTTATTTTATCAAGCAGCACAACTGTTTTAAGCATTGATTATAATAAGCAGTGTTTCTTGAGCACCAAATCAGTATTAGAATGATTATAATATTTTATGAAAAAAGATCATATCATAGAAAACAGCTATTTAAATGTGTTGTATTTTCTACCAAATAAATGTAGCCTTGGTCAGCATGAGAGACTTCTTTCAAAAGCATAAATTTTTTTTAATGACCTCAAACTTTTGAACAGTAGTGTATATAGAGAATACATTATATACATAGTGAGGTAGCAATAGCAAAAACACATGACACATAAATGGAGCACTAAAAAAGCACGTCATGCCACATTATGCAACTTTCCCAACCGCTCACTTCCTGCTGGACATGAAACGTTATTATCAGTCTCCTGTGAGATACTTTGAGAGAGTTAACATGAATCAGTTTCTCCACATATTCCTCCAGTCAGTCTGTGTTCAGCTGATGGAGCTCTTCCGTGATCTGTTGGGTTCATCGATAAGCTGCGTTGCTGCGAAGGTCAAGCTCAAATCTTCTGCTGCTGCCATCTTTCTGAACGGGAAAACCTCTCTGGTAAAGCGGGTCACAAAGCACGGCATCTGCTTTTTGCCGCCCAACGTTTTCCCTCTGGATTCAAAGTTGTAGGCCACCTGGTAGTTTATTCGAGTCAGGAGTCTTGTGATCTCCAGATCTGGACCTCCTTCATCTTCTAGCAATTTACAAAAGGTTTGAATCAACTCCGAGCCAAGAGGATGCATGAATGCACCGTAACCTATAAAACAAATGAACGTGAGTGAGGAACTGAAGAGTGTGTGACTTTACAAACTATGCAAACAATGGGATGGAGTTAATAAATCACACCTGGAGATGTGGCGTACATGACTGCTGTGTCAACAGGAATGGAAAACAGCTCGGACATGCTGTCCTCTTCCTCTGAGAATGAAGAGTCTGCCTCCACCTCCACACCTCCATCCAACCCATGCCCTCGACAAGCCTGAAGAGCAGAAAGATATGAGAATCATAAACATTTAGTTAAAATTATGAAATATCAACTCAAATCAACATTTAACACCCATGCATAGACTTATTTAGTGAGTGCCATGCAATAAACAGAGGGAAAACCCCAAAAATTCAAAAGCTCAAATTCAAAACATAAAATTTTTAAGTTTAAAATGACCTAGCAGTTCCAGAGAGTCAAAGGACTTCTAAAGTGGAATGTAAGTGGAATGAAGTACAGGATGTTATGCAAGAATAGGAGTAAGACAGGTTTGTCTGTGTTTTCATAAAATGTACCTGGATCAGAAAGAGTTTGCTCTTGTCTGCCATTGACGGGCCTCCAAAGTAGCTGTAGATCTCGGCCAGTTTCACAGCACATCCGTCAGCACCAAACACAACACCCTCCTCACCGTGACTGGATATGACGCCCACAAAACAGTCTTTGACCGTCTTCTTGCTCTCTGAGGATGGAGGAAATAGAATTTGTTAAAGTTAGTGATGTGTAATTAAACATAATGGACAGATTCTGCATGTGTTCTTTTTTTGAGCTCATTTGTTCCTGTGTAATAATTACCTTCAACCTACTAATAAGCTGTCATTGTTTCTGAGGTCACTATCTCTTCCATTCATATCGCGTATCATGTGTTCAGATTTGAGTCTGTGTGACTTTTAGTCATCAACTAGTATTTTTATTGCTCACATGATTCACTCATTCATTTCTGAACGATAGCAACAGCAAATTGTCATTCAACTCCTCAAAACCCAACACAAATCTTCATTTATTTGCATATTAAAATCAAGTTGTTTTTCATCAAGTTTGTGCCAGAGAAAACTGCATTTAACCTGTGCTTGCTGATGAATGAGGACAGTGTTATTAACAAGCATAAGACTTTGGCACCAATAAATGACCTTATGTAAAGTGTTTTTAAGAAACTCAAGATAAGGAAGAAAAAAAGCATTTCAGATGTAAAAGATGAATCCTGCTTGGAAAGAAACTGATTTTTTTTTTTTTTAATTGTTAGACTAAATATCATTACCTGCTTTAAATGCTTCATAGATCTCATCTGCTTCGATGTCCATTCTGATGTCCACGGAGAAGCCGAGCTTGCTGAGGATTTTGTGAAGTCTTCGAGTGTCTTTCTTCGCACCGTTCCTCTTGTCCAGACCTGCACCTGGATAGAAGTTCTCCACAGACACTATCAACGCCCTGTTCTTCATTCTCTTGTTTGCTGTCAAAGAAAGTTTACGAGACATCATCTTTACCTCTCTTCTGTCAAACACTGTGGTCTAATGCAGTCACAAACTGTGTGAGAATAGGGAGAGCCTACTTTATGAGTCTGTCTGAGCGTCACATAATTGGTGAGTACAGCATTTATGATTCTCATTTTTCTGTCTGTCGTGCCATATATGGAGTTTCCTCCCAGGGTTTTCTGTGTCATCAGTCTGATCTACGCAACACTGGCAATTCCATGACAAATATGAAGCTTCAGCTTTAGCTAATAAAAGGCAATTTACTACATTTGTAGTGGTATTTATCTTCCAACTAACCTGCAATGTATGTCGGTGACTGAGAATGTTAGGAAAGTGCATCGCAACAAAATTAACAGTAGAAAATGAAAAAAGGAAAATAGATTTTCTTTCAGTAAATAATATAATTTAAATGTATTTATTAGACATCTAGACATAAATTAAAATTGAATATGATTACTGATTACATTATATATAATTGAATTTTTTTATATTAAAATTACACTCCTTATTTATATATGTGACCCTGGACCACAAAACCAGTCATAAGTGTCAATTTTTCAAAATTGAGATTTCTACATCATCTGAAAGCTGAATAAATAAGCTTTCCTTTGATGTATGGTTTGTTAAGATCAGACAATATTTGGCTGAGACAACTATTTGAATATCTGGAATCTGAGGGTGCAAAAAAATCAAAATATTGAGAAAATTGCCTTTAAAGTTGTCTAAATGAAGTTCTTAGATATGCATATTACTGATCAAAAATTAAGTTTTGAAATATCTATGGTAGGAAATTCACTAAATATCTTCATGGAACATGATCTTTATTTAATATCCTAATGATTTTTGGCATAAAAGAAAAATGGATAATTTTGACCCATACAATGTATTTTTGGCTATCGCTACAAATATACCCCAGCGACTTAAGACTGGTTTTGTGGTCCAGGGTCACATATATAGAGAGAGATTTTATATATACATATATATATGAGATTTGCTGATCTCTGTTCATTGTGCCACATAATAGAAGTTGAATATATTAGTGTCTGCTTGCTTTCTGCTTTAAGATAAATCACAAAAAGCTTTTAGGGTGAGATCGCACACCTTTATTTGTACCGAGGAAGGGTGGTTTTTAAGTTTCTCAGTGACAGTTTTCATATTCAGTATGTAAATTGTTGTTTAGACCACGCCAAGTGTGGACTTGTCAGGAACAGATTTAAATGTTTATGGTTTTAAATTTCAAAAAAAGAGAAAAAAAATAAAGAAATGAAATTTGAACATCTCAGAATTTAATTTCTCACACGCGCCTCCTGGTGGAAGATGACTTTATAGTCTCATAAGAAACTGAGACGACAAATCAGAATTGAAATAATACTGTCAGTGTCAATTTATTATTATTTTTTTTCAGGGTAGGCGTTATTTTATTCCTGTTTATAAATAATAATAAAAATATTTAATTTATAGACTAATTAAAAGCTATTTTTCTCACCACTTTATTTGAACAATCAGCAAAAAGTGTTAATTTTATAACACAAAATATTGAGTTTAATATCTGCTGAACTTTGCAGGCCTTTAGATGTTTATCAGTACCTGCTTATCCTTTATGAATGTAAAACCGTAAGCCGACTTCATGCAGATTGCTTGTTAGCATCAACGTCTGTTATTCCTGATAAAGTACTCTTGGTACAGCGTGTTCTGATCCTTCACGTCAAGAAGTACTTCAGTTCAGTAAAATGATGCACGTCTCGCAGGTTAAGACGATCTTAGATAATTATTGCAGCGTCATTCTGGTAGTTCCGGTATGTAGAGAATCACCAGATACTTTTTCTGCATATCACTCTGGCTTATTCACATTCGTTTAATGTTTCTTAATTGTTTAATTCTCTCATTTTCACCAGTTCATGGGGAGCCAAAATGTTCAAACTCCTTTTTTAATTATTGTAAATCTAAAAAGAGCATCTGAGTTCAAAGTATGACTACAAACTATTTTAAGTCATGCAGTAAACATACCGAACAACTCATAAGCACACGTAATAGTCATCACTCTACACGCAGTTAAATGAAACCTGGCATTAGTGTTTGTGACCAACAGGCCATGTTGAAATCCTGTATGTCTGGATTGGTTGTCAACTCACATCAAATGAGCACTTGCTTGAGTACAGAGCGTGTAATAAACACTCACACCTAGAAGTACAGTAAATATAGCAAGGCCAAAGTATGAATATGACGTAACCTGAGACAGAAACCTGGGCATGACTTTAGTTTCAAATTCGATCAGGATCAGGATTATGATTACACAAGTGTTTCCCAGAAATGGTGTCTCATTAATATTCTGTTTGCAACAGAGTTCATACTGACTGATTTTGAATTTAGTAAGACACTGTGCTTCAAGAATTGTCCAGTTTAGGTTTTATTTGAATGTCACATATAAATAATACAGATAAACACTTAACACTTAAATAAACACTATAAATATAATTTTTAACATTAATTTTTTTTCAATACTCTTTCAAATGAAACCGAAAATGATTGTTTTACTTTAGGAAAATACATAAAAGGAAGTAGCAAACACAGCACTATAAAACAATTCACATCCTGCACGTTTCCCAACACTTCACTTCCTATTGCCCGTGCGACTTTACGGGATGCTATGTTATCTCATCAAATGAGATAATGTGATATCTAACATGAGTCAGTTTCTCCACATATTCCTCCAGTCAGTCTGTGTTCAGCTGATGGAGCTCTTCCGTGATCTGTTGGGTTCATCGATAAGCTGCGTTGCTGCGAAGGTCAAGCTCAAATCTTCTGCTGCTGCCATCTTTCTGAACGGGAAAATCTCTCTGGTAAAGCGGGTCACAAAGCAAGGCATCTGTTTCTTGCCACCCAACAGTTTCCCTCTGGATTCAAAGTTGTAGGCCACCTGGTAGTTTATTCGAGTCAGGACTCTTGTGATCTCCAGATCTGGACCTCCTTCATCTTCTAGCAATTTACAAAAGGTTTGAATCAACTCTGAGCCAAGAGGATGCATGAATGCACCGTAACCTATAAAACAAATGAACGTGAGTAAGGAACTGAAGAGTTTGTGACTTTACAAACTATGCAAACAATGGGATGGAGTTAATAAATCACACCTGGAGATGTGGCGTACATGACTGCTGTGTCAACAGGAATGGAAAACAGCTCAGACATGCTGTCCTCTTCCTCTGAGAATGAAGAGTCTGCCTCCACCTCCACACCTCCATCCAACCCATGCCCTCGACAAGCCTGAAGAGCAGAAAGATATGAGAATCATAAACATTTAGTTAAAATTATGAAATATCAACTCAAATCAACATAACATTCATGCATGGATTTTTTTTTTTATAAGTAGCCATGCAATAAGCGGAGAGAAACCCAAAAAAGATGTATATTTTGTATTTCCCTTTAATTTCTTATGGTGGTCTTGTGAAAAATTAAAGTTTTTTTTTTTTTTTTTCAAATCATGTCCAGATTTTTGTGTGTTCACATTACAATTGCCACAAACGTCACCATTTGGATGAATTTAAAAAAAAATAATAATAAACGCAACACTTTTAGGCTTTACATGGTTGAGCAGTACCAGAGAGTCAAAGGACTTCTAAAGTGGAATGTAATATCAACACAGCCATCAATATTTGCTGAAGTACAGGATCTTGTGCTAGAATAAGAGTAAAAAAGGTTTGTCTTTGAGAAAGTTTTCATAAAATGTACCTGCACTGTAAAAAAAAAAAAGTTGAGCCAACTTAAAATTTTAAGGCAACAAACTTCAGCAGATTTTTGAGTTTTCTCAACTTGTTGTTTTAAGTTTATACAACAAAAAGTTGAGAATCTCCTACAGAAATAAGTTGAGAGAACTCAAAAATCTGCAAAAAGCTGGTTGCCTTAAAATTTTAAGTTGGCTCAACTTTTTTATTTTTTACAGTGTGGATCAGAAAGAGTTTGCTCTTGTCTGCCATTGACGGGCCTCCAAAGTAGCTGTAGATCTCGGCCAGTTTCACAGCACATCCGTCAGCACCAAACACAACACCCTCCTCACCGTGACTGGATATGACTCCCACAAAACAGTCTTTCACCGTCTTCTTGCTCTCTGAGGATGGAAGGCAGTGTTAGTGAGTATTCTGAATGCATTGTGGAAGTTGTATTCCTGTTGTTATCCTAAAAATGTAGGCTACTGTGATTATCTGCAGTCATAACTGTCATTATAATGACTGATTCATAATGGCAAAATCTCTTCCATGCAAACCCATTGACTCATGGAATCAAACTCATAAAATATAAAAAGATAAAAAATAACTCTCATCCATACAATATATTTTTCTTTGTATAAATAGGATAATCGAATTGTTTTTCAACTAGACTTTACAACAACAATACTGGGTTAAAAAGAGGTCATGTTAGAGATAAATTTCATTTTAATCTGTGTTTGCTGATAATTTACTGTTAAACATGAACTTACGTAATGTTTTTAGAGGAGGCCTTATCACATAACATGAAAATATCACTGCCGATATGAAGAAACAAATTTTAATTTTATTTCAAAGGGAAAACATCAGTACATCATGATGGGCTCACATTACCTGCTTTAAATGCCTCATAGATCTCATCTGCATTAATATCCATTCTGATGTCCACAGAGAAGCCGAGCTTGCTGAGGATTTTGTGAAGTCTTCGATTGTCTCTCTTCGCACCGTTTCTCTTGTTCAGATGTTTATCTGAAAAGAAGTTCTCCACAGACACTATCAAAGCCCTGTTCTTCACAGTCTTGTCAGCTGTGTAAAGAAAATTACAAAAAGACATGGTCTTCTTTTCTGTCAAACTCTGAACTTCAGTGCAATTGAATTGTGTCAGAATAAGTTGGATGAGTTCTCTAAGGAGTCCATTTGCATATATACTCTAGTCCAGCCCTTATTTGCATGAACTCACTTCCCCTTTATGGAGAATGCCACTCCTAGGCAATACCTTTGTGTCATCACCTCTGTGATTATACAGTGTCTTCCAACCTAAAAGGGAACAAACCTTTCAGGTGTTTTTTAGGTATTTACTCTTCAGGGTAGTTTATTACTATTATTATTTTTGGAAATAAATCTGTTTATAGGCACACTGTAAAAAAGAGTTTTCAAAGAAAAAAGATTATTGAAGTACATTTTACAAGGAAATACATTTCAGTCTTTCTACTTAAAAATGTGATATTTAATCCAATGTGTAACATGCCTTTTCTTTGTAATTATTTGTGAAAACAACTAGCAATTTGAACATTGTTTCCTAAATCCTACACTAATTTTTTTTCAGTGCACGTCTTGGCAACAAACAAGCTAATGAGTTCCTTTAACATATTGACCAAATGTGGTAAATTTTCATAATGGGAACTTGCATTAAATAGCCAATTATGTGGTTTATGGCCAATTTAAAAATGATCATGAAACACTTGCTTTTTGTTTTGGTCAACTTAGAATACATGCATTTATAACATAAAACACGTGACTTAACTTAACTAAGCAAAATGTGACTGAAAAACTGTAACAGATATTACAAAAATGTGATGTTAGCTTGGATAAAAGAATTAACAAAAAAGGCTAATTTAAGGCAACCAGCATTACTTCTGTAGAATACAAACATTTGTGTTCCCAGTCTCATTTTTATTTTAGTTGAGAACATATTAATTTGTTTTAACTTTTTTATATTCAGTCCAACTGAAAGACATAATCTGGAGTTCACAGCTATAGACTAAACTGGACATGTATGGTTTGGTAGCATGCACAGCTATCTTCAGAGGAACTTTCCCTTTGATAATTTTACACTGCATTCCCCTTGTCTCAGACTTCCTCACTCTTATCACTCTGTCTTCTTTCCTGGTACAACCCAAATTCCAGAAATGTTGGGACGTTTTTTAAATTTGAGTAAAATGAAAACTAAAAGAATTTCAAATCACATGAGCCAATATTTTATTCACAATAGAACATAGATAACATAACAAATATTTAAACTGAGAAATTTTACAATTTTATGCACAAAATTAGCTCATTTCAAATTTGATGCCTGCTACAGGTCTCGAAATAGTTGGGACGTGGGCATGTTTGCCATGGTGTAGCATCTCCTCTTCTTTTCAAAAGTTTGAAGACGTCTGGGCATCGAGGTTATGAGTTATGAGAATTTGGTCCCATTCTTACATGATATAGATTTCCAGTTGCTGAAGAGTTTGTGGTTGTCTTTAACATATTTTTCGTTTAATGATGCGCCAAATGTTCTCAATAGGTGAAAGATCTGGACTGCAGGCAGGACAATTCAGCACCTGGACTCTTCTACTACGAAGCCATGCGTTTGTAATAGCTGCAGTATGTGGTTTTTCATTGTCCTGCCAAAATACACAAGGCCTTCCCTGAAATAGACATCATCTGGAGGGGAGCATATGTTGCTCTAAAACCTTTATATAGCTTTCAACATTCATAGTGCCTTCCAAAACATGCAAGCTGCCCATACCGTATGCACTTATGCACCCCTATACCATCAGAGATGCTGGATTTTGAACTGAACGCTGATAACACGCTGGAAGGTCTCCTTCCTCTTTAGCCCGGAGGACACGGCATCCATGATTTCCAACAAGAATGTCAAATTTGGACTTGTCTGACTATAGAACACTTTTCCACTTTGAAACAGTCCATTTTAAATGAGCCTTGGCCCACAGGACATGACGGCACTTCTGGACCATGTTCACATATGACTTCCTTTTTGCTTGAAAGAGCTTTAATTGGCATCTGCAGATGGCACGGCAGATTGTGTTCACCGACAGTGGTTTCTGGAAGTATTCCTGAGCCCATTTAGTAATGTCAAGGACAGAATCATGCCGATGACTGATGCAGTGTCGTCTGAGAGCCCGAAGACCACGGAGGGACCACCATCCAACGAAGGTCTTCGGCCTTGTCCCTTACGCACAGAGATTTCTCCAGTTTCTCTGAATCTTTTGGTGATGTTATGCACTGTAGATGATGAGATTTGCAAAGCCTTTGCAATTTGACATTGAGGAACATTGTTTTTAAAGTATTCCACAATCTTTTTATGCACTCTTTCACAGATTGGAGAGCCTTGGCCCATCTTTACTTCTGAGAGACTCTGCCTCTCTAAGACATCCCTTTTATAGCTAATCATGTTACAGACCTGATGTCAATTAACTTAATTAGTTGCTAGATGTTCTCCCAGCTGAATCTTTTTGAAATTTCTTGCTTTTTCAGCCCTTTGTTGCCCTCGTGCCAACTTTTTTGAGACCTGTAGCAGGCATCAAATTTGAAATTAGCTCATTTAGTGGATAAAAGTGTAAAATTTCTCAGTCTAGACATTTATGTTCTATTGTGAATAAAATATTGGCTCATGTGATTTGAAAATCTTTTAGTTTTCATTTCATTCAAATTTAAAAAATGTCCCAACATTTCCGGAATTCGCATTGTATAAAGAATCTAATTCCCACTGTCTGCGGGTTTCATTTAGCGTTGAAGTTGTTCTATATAATGTTCAGAACAACACCTCATCTGAACGGAACAATTATCAAAAGTTAATATACAAAAATAAGCATTGGCCAACAGATATTATAATAAATAAATTGTATCATATTTGATATCCAACCTCAAATCAATTATTTATAGGCAAATAGTCACAAGTTCACATGTGGAATTATGCATAGATTATGCATAGCTCCAGAGAAACATTCCTTTTGATTACATACATTGCAGCTTTCCTTGTGTGCCAGACTTCCTCAGTCTATCTACCTTAGAAACACCCAAGTGTTTCCTGGTGTGTGAGAGTTCAATTCTTGGTTCTTCTACCATAGACAGCATTCAAATAATTCAAGTTTATTATACTCAAAATAATGTCCAGAGCCATTTACTTTATTCATGCTTGCGCTCTAAAAAGTGTGAAAGTAAAATGTTATATTATATTAATGATTAATTTATTACTCGATTAAAAGTGTTCAAGGGATAAAGTGAGCGGTAGGCCTATAGGCCGACCCCACTCTGTAGGCTAAGCTTCTATGGTAGGCTACCGAAATGACTGGAAATTCATTTACACCCCTTTAAACGTTTTTATTCGTTTTTTATGTACAAAAAAGCCCGTTCGTACCAATCATAACTAAATTTGTTTCCGCACCAACGTTAAACGTTCTGTTTATTATTTATAAATGTGCACTGCAGTCGTCTGCCGCTTTAAATCCACGATTGTCTAAAATCAGTGTCAAAAATTTGTCAAAACATCAGTGATGTCAGTGATATCGTTCTGTTTGTTTTGGACTCATCAAAACTTTGTAGTTATCGTAGTATATTTATCATCCTTGGTGTGAACAGCGCTTGACATTTTTATAATTGTAGACAACGGTCATTTTACCGGCTGTTACACAAAAATATTCCACAAGTAGAAAGCCTCAAGTGACCATTACAGTGTTGCCAACTAATTTTCAGGGGAAGTTGCTAAAAATTGCTAAATGACGTTGCAATGTCATTGCACAATGGCGTCATCACGTAATCACGATGCAAATTTGTGTCACAACAAATATAGGCCCTATATTAGATTTGCTTGTAAAATTAGATAAATGCATAATATAATATTAAAATACAAATAACTGTTCTTAAATACAACATTGAACGATTAAACACTTACACATTTTTTATTAGCTAGTAAACTATAGCCTACATTCTCAACAATTATAGTTTTAAGCAGTGTATTAGTAGGCCTAGTTAGTATGCTGCACTCTAACAAATGTCGGTAAAAATAGGGCACAATATGAAGAAATTTTCTGTATTGATTTTTCACAGGTTTTTTACCTATATTTTTTATTACGCATTGTATTTTGTGTTTTTGGGGTACAACAGATAATGGATAATGTCCTGGAAAATTACTAGTGCCTTTTACATTTTTCTAGCTATTTTTCTTACATGTACTAACTGATCAACAATCGCAGGAACAAGCTACTAACAAGGTGTAGGCCTATTATAAATGAACAATTAATTCAGTTATTAGTATTAAATTGAACAATTGCAAATAGCAGCTAACTTAACACGTGATGTGTGTACTGCTAGGCATCTTTGGTTTCCTCTTTTTGTGTAATTTAGATGGAAAATGTGTGTCTCTTTATCATTCGAATCACTTCAAAAGTTGCTTAAAGTTGCCAAAGAAATTTTAAAAATAGCTAAATTTGGTGCAAGGTGCTTTTCTAAGAAGAAGTTGCTAAATTGAAGAGCTTCAGTTGCGGTTGGGTTGCAGTTGCACCTCCTGGCCTGAGCGCGGCAGCAGAGCGCGCAGTTCCCGGCAGATGAATTACGTCAGAAGAGTTTGGCACGAGACGCGACTGTTGTCGGTAACGTGGAAGTGGGAGAGTCTTACAAAGGTAGTGGTTTACTTTTCAGTAAAATGTATTATTCTTTATTGTATTTAATTATAATATATGTTGTGATTAGATACGGGGCTTGAACGCGCTTAAAGAGACTGTTTAAACCTAAATCTGTTAAATTAAGTTTGTTTTGGTTATACGTTAGCTGAAAGTGAAACCAAACCAGTGTCTGATTCTTATATATGTAACTCATATCTGAAACGTAATCAAACTAATTCATAAATAGTCCATGTTTTAGAGTTTGTACGAGTTCTGCTTACGGTAATGTCAATCATGTATGGGATGTAATCAGACATATCTGTTTTGCAAAAGTGTATGGCATTGCAAAGGCCGAGCAGCTGCTGTGAAGACATGCCTGCAAAAAAGAAAAATGCCGTTCCTGACAGGTTAGCTTTTATAATTTGACTTGTTTCGTAAGGTTCATTAATTAAAGTTAAGCTTTAAGGATTGTTTGCTGAAGTTGTGTGTCTCCTTTAGATGGACAGACTATACAGCGGTGGGTAAACGGATCCCTGGAACTCGCTTCATCGCCTTTAAAGTTCCCTTAAAACAGGTTTGAAGACATTGACAAATCCTCCACCTGTTTGAAATATGCATGAGAGCTTAGATGTAATTCCAGTGCTTTCTGTTGTAGTCTTTCAGATATCATTTAACGCAATCCGAAGCCTTTGGACCGTTTGATCTTGTGCGTATGTTGGAGAAGGAAGGACAAGAACTGGGTCTCATCATTGATCTGACCTTCACAACTCGCTACTACAAAGTAGAGGTAGGAATTACAGCCTAAATAAATAGCTAACCATATTGTCTCATCATGAATGTGTAAACATCTCCTCCCTGCTGGAGGATCCAGCTTGACGAGATTGGAGTTGATGAGTTTTTGTCAGGGTGGAGGGAAGTTTTTGTACTGGTTGTCTCTAAATGTGTGATTGTGTTTGTGTCAGGATTTGCCAAACACATTGTACCACCTGAAGATCTTCACAGCAGGGCATGAAGTGCCAAACGATGCCACGATTCTCAGCTTCAAGAAGGCCGTCAGACATTTTCTGCGTGATAATGAAAACAACGGTAAGTTATAGTTATTTAAATTAAGGTGAAATCAGAAATTAATTCACAACCATTCAAAGGTTTGGGGATGGTAAGATTTTAAAAATGTTTTTGAAAAAAGACTATTTTGCTCACCAAGACTGCATTTATTTAATCAAAAATACAGTAAAAATTGTGAAAAATTAGTACAATTTAAAATAGCTATTTTCCATTTGAATGTCTTTTAAAATATAATTTATTCCTGTGATGGTAAAGCTGAATTTTCAGCAGCCATTACTCCAGGCATCAGTGTCACGTGATCCTTCAGAAATCATTCTAACATGCTGATTTGATGCTCAAAAAAAATTGTTATTATTAGTGTTGAAATCAGTTGTGCTGCTTAATAATTTTATGGATTTCAGGATTCCTTGATGAATAGAAAGTTCAAAATAACAGCATTTATTAGAAATAAATATCTTTTGTAACATGATAAATGTCACTTTTGATTAATTTAATGCATCCTTGCTGCATAAAAATATTAATTTCTTTTTTTATTTTTAAACCGCAGTACATGTTCCTGGTTGTATAGTGAACATTTTATCAATGGATGTTTTTCAAAAGACAAATAATGCTCATCAAAATGCAAAAACTTTGAATGCTGTCCTTTTTTGTCTTTTAACGACCCATCCTAACGTTTAGTATCTCGTTTCACTGAGAAATGTCATATTACAGAAGTAAATTAGGTTGCAACATTTACATATTTGTTTAATATTTTTTTAAACTTTTTTTTAACAGATAAGCTGATTGGTGTTCATTGCACACATGGTTTGAATCGCACCGGCTATTTAATATGTCGGTGAGTAAATTTACTTTCTTTTTGCTCATTTTCCATATTCATGATCCATTAACTTTGTCTTTAGATGAGCTAGTGCATCCAGCAGTTGTCACTGTTAAATACTGTGTCATAGATACCTAATCGATGTTGATGAGATGAACCCCCAAAAAGCCATTAATTGTAAGTATGCTCACTTAAACTTACTGTATGTATTTGCGTGCTTTTAGGTATTTTTATTTGAATGCTCTGATTTCTTCCAAGTATTTGATGAATCAAGGGGACACTCAATTGAGAGGCAGAATTATCTCGATGACCTGAGGACAGGGCCCAAGAGAAGGTGAGCTTATCTTCATGCCATTAGAGCCCTGTAAAGCACACAGCATTATATTCAATACATAAATTTCTAATGCCTCCAAATTATCAACATGATTAAAACTGCTGCACAGTCTACTACATGCCTTCTGCTGTCTGAATGATAGTTTAGACCTTTTTAGCAAGTAAAAGGCCTTTTAGTAGCATTATAGAAATGTTCAGGTCATGGTACACTTTTTTTTTTTTTTTTCTGCGAAATCTTTACTGATTTTTAAAAAGTAAACGTAAGAACTTTTATATTATACATAATATCCAAGATAAACATTTACTGGGCTGAAACAACTTATAATTACTTGATAATTCATACACCAATTTTTTTTTTTTTAAGAAAAATTGTGTTTAAATATGACTAGCAATAATGATCTTCAGTCTTTTAAGAAATGTTTGTTTGTTCATCTATTAATCATCATTGTATTGGATTGCATTATATGTTTTGCCTCCCACAATAAAAACTACAGAGTTTTGATCATAAAACTAAGTATTAGTATCATATATTATGTAAACAAAAACTTTGGATGCGATTAATCGCGATTAACAGCTTGACAGCACTAATTTTATATATATATATATATATATATATATATTAGGGCTGTCAAACGATTAATCGCGATTAATCGCATCCAAAATAAAAGTTTTTGTTTACACAATATATGTGTGTCTTCTGTATATATTTATTTTGTATATATAAAGACACACGCATACAGTATATATTTTGAAAATATTTACATGTATTTAAAAGTTTATATTTATATTCATATAATTTATATTATATAAAAATATATTTAATATATAAATATAACATGTTTTTCTTAAATATATACATGCATGTGTTTGTATTTATATATACATAATAAATATACACAGTATACACACATATATTATGTAAACAAAAACTTTTATTTGGGATGCGATTAATCGCGATTAATCGTTTGACAGCACTAATATATATATATATATATATATATATATATATATATATAGGACTATTCTTGTATATGTCAGGCTTTACAGTGTTAACTTTGCAATTTTGCGTGCAGTAATGAGGGCATGGAGGAACCAGACCAAGAACCCACCCAGGGACTTGCAAACGAACCACGAGATGATGCTCCACCTCCTCATCATCATCGAAGGGAACAGCATAACCATGATCCTCTTATTAATGGACAAGGACCTCACCAATGGCACAGGGAACCCCAGAATCAGTTTTTGTAAGCTCAAATCATCAAATCATTAGCCAACATGAAATCAAAACAATCTTTTTTTTACTTGATGAAAGCTGTTTCTTTACTCAGTCTCACAATTTCTCCTCAGACCGTTTCACCAGAAGAACAACATGATTTGGTTTAGGCCACCTGAACACCAGCTCTTCCGTCCGCCCTTGATTCCTCATCCACCTCAGGGCGTGAGACCCTGTTTTCCCAACCAGAGTGCCAGAGGATTCCACTTCGGACATTATCCACCTCCACTTCCCTCCTACAGGTTTGGTGAGCCATACCACAATCCACGCGCGCCTCCAGGTGGATCCACGAGACCTCCAGAGCCTCACCGAAAACCTCGACATAGACACAGGAAAGGTCCGAAAGATAAGACTCCTCGCTGAAACGAAGGAGACTTCACATGTTCAACCCAAACTGCTGGACTGTGCTTGTTCTGAACACAAGCTGTTAGTCCGATGGTTACATTATTCTCTCTGTGGAGGAACTGTACTTTTTCTTCGATGGGGTAAATGAATTTGGTCTCCTAAAGAGGTTGACTGTTTTATTAGACTCTGCTAGCTAATAATATTACTAACTAAGTTTTGTCTGTTAGTAGGTCATTTTATCCAGCAAATTTATTTCACGCACATAATCTATAACTGCTGCTGATCTATCATGCCTTTAGTTTTAAATCAAGTGAAATATTAAACACCATTGCTAGTGCAATTACAGTTGTTTTATTATCTTAGTATATTTTACACATTTTGTATTTCATTTTTTAACATTTAAAATATTCTGGCTGATGTATGATCTATTATTTAGGCTATAAATCTACTTATCAGATGTCCTCAGTGATCCGAGAGAACCCAGGTTGAGATAAACCTTTTATTAGGTTGATCTGCACTGTCGCTTGTAATTATGCAAACTTTTGTTGTTTTAGAAAATGAGATATTACTAAGTAGCAGATATCTGGACATCACAACTGTGAAAGGGCAAAATTTTAATATACAAAACAGTTGCTGTGTTTCTATGGAATATTACAAAACTTTGTTTAATTTGTATGAAGTTATTTTAATAATTATTTGACATTAAAAATGTACTATATACAGTGCTGCTTGAATGTCTGTTGAACCCTGTGCAAATTCTGAGTAATTTTAACAAAATAAGAGAGGTCATACAAAATGCATGTTATTTTTTATTTAGTACTGTCCTGAGTAAGATATTTTTCATAAAAGAGGTTTACATTTAGTCCACAAGACAAAAAAATTGCTGAAATTATTAAAATAACCCCATTCAAAAGTTTGGGAACCCTTGGTTCTTCATACTGTGTGTGGTTACCTGGATGATCCACGACTGTTTTTTTGTTTTGTGATGGTTGTTCATGAGTCCCTTGTTTGTTCTGAACAGTTAAACTGAGCACTGTTCTTCAGAAAAATCCTCCATGTCCTGCAGAATCTTCAGTTTTCCAGCATCTTTTGCATATTTGAACCCTTTCCAGCGGTGACTGTATGATTTTGAGATCCATTTTTTCACACTGAGGACAACTGAGGGACTCAAACACAACTATTAAAAAAGGTTCAAACACTCACTGATGCTCCTGAAGGACATAAGATGCATTAAGAGCCGGGGGGCGAATTTAAAAATCTATCTTTATATAAAAATCTAACGATTTTTTTTTTGTTTTTAAATGCAATACAATTTGACAATTTTAATACAGTACTAGATAGATAGATGGATACAACTAACCTTGCATTTCTAACATCGGTGTAATTTGAATCTTCCAGTTACACCAATATATCTTTATTCTATCTTTATTTAAAAATCTAAAGATTTTTTTGTTTTGTTTTTAAATGCAATACAATTTTACCTCGAAATAGACGTTTCAGGCATTATTTTGGTTAAGAATATATAAAACACTGCCTTTCTGTGTAAAAATATAATTAAAAGCAACAGCATTAATATACTATTGTGACGGTACATAAATTCGAGTTTCGTCATCCCGAAGGAACATACAAGCCTCATAGTGATAGAAGCACGAAGCTCTAAAAATATGCTTAGAAGTGCTTCGCGATTGGTCAATCTGAGGCATGATCTCACCGTCAGCTGACTGTAGTGGGCGGGGTCTTTCCATACGATGCAGGAAGTAGTATGGTATTACAGTTAATGTGAACACTACAAGCTTTGTTTTCACAATGTCTAAATATGACTAAAATACATGAGATAAAAACATCAACGCGTCTTTGAGAGCGTAAGGGAGTGCGGTGAAATCAGGTTGGAGAGTTATTTTACCTTCACGCGAGACTTATCTTGCTATCATTGTTTGTTGCTGGTGGTTGGCCTGTCAATAATGGGTGCCACCAGACTCATTTAAAGTAAAAGTTTAAAGTCGAGTATCGTGAAGCCAGCTTATTTAAATAGACTGCATATTATTGTATATCTGTATACATATTTAAATTACATAAAAGCGCCAAAAAAGTATTTTGACATATTAGCAGTGTAAGTTATCAAAGTAAATGAATTGGAAAACAAAATATCAAACCAAGTGACATTTATTTTATTATAAAACAACAACACCTGTTCCAGTTCTGAGAAAAGGCCATTTAGTAGCATTTTACAGTAACACTTGATTTCATATTTTGATGTCTAATGCAATGACTTTCAGACATTTTAAAGTGCCCAAATGCTTTTTGAAACCCCTTTTTAGAGTTTCAACTTCATTACCTTACATGTTAGTAATTCCACCCAAAGTAGAGTTTTATTAGTCAGCGTGCAAACAGTGTAAACTCAGTGCAGTATGCTGAAAGTGTGTTATTGATCTGCAGGCAGGAGCTATCATGTCTGAGCACAGTGACTCCAGTCTGCCGTCTGAGGAGAGGGTCCGCGCTCTCACCAAGCTGGGCAGCTCTGTGGACGTCAGCGAGGACGTGCCTCCCCGCCGGTACTTCCGCTCCGGAATGGAAATCATCCGAATGGCCAACATCTATGCAGAGGAGGGGAATGTCGAGCATGCATTCATTCTTTATAATAAGTACATCACGTAAGTACAGCAAGAGCAGCCTGGAAGTGCCAAATTCCTGGCAGGTTAGTTATTGATTACACGTTATCAGAAACATCAATCACTCTCCTGATGGAAAATTTCCATTAGTACAGTACAAAATAGGGCCTAAACTCAATATTGACCTAAAAGTCAATATTTCTTTCTTTTTCAGCTACTGATAAGTGAAAAGAGGTGCTTAACCTTCATAAAATATTGATTGTCAATGTCAAGAAGTCAAACTAAATGTAATATAAGCTGAGCTGTTTTATGTTCTGTTTATTTTATGAGATTTGCAATTTTTGCAACCCTATATCAAAAACAAAATTTAGGATGTGTAAATAGTTTTAACTCTGATTTGACTGATTTTGCTATTTATTAGAAATAATTAGAAATAAACATTAAATACACTTAAAAATTAAATAGATTTCAAAAGTAAATAAAAGAATTCCTATTATATACTGTATATAATGTGACCCTGGACCACAAAACCAGTCATATTATGTCAATTTTTACAACTATTTGAATATCTGGAATCTGAGGGAGCAAAAAAATCGAAATATTGAGAAAATCGCCTTTAAGGTTATCCAAATGAAGTTCTTAGCAATGCATATTACTAATAAAAAATGAAGTTTTGATATATTTACGGTAGGAAATTTCAAAAATATCTTCATGGAACTTGATCTTTACTTAATATCCTAATGATTTTTGGCATAAAAATCAATAATTTTGACCCATACAATGTATTGTTGGCTATTACTACAAATATACCCGTGCTTCTTAAGCCTGGTTTTGTGCTCCAGGGTCACATATATACATATACATTTCTCAATATACCAGAAATAAACATTTATTAAAAATCAAAACTAAATATATTAAAAATAATATTAATAAAATAATATTAAATATGATAACATTATGTAAATAATAAATATGTATAAAATATTATTATGAAAGGATAATATTTGTAAAATAATAAATAATGTTCCTGTGTTTTACTTCCTTTTAGGTTGTTTATTGAAAAACTGCCTAAACATCGTGAATATAAAACAGCCAACATTCCTGAGAAGAAAGAAACTATAAGGGTAAGATGTGATTTTCCTCTTGCTGGGGAAAGTTAAAAGCTTCATAATGCATGCGAAATGTGAGAGAATAACCCTTGTTTTTTCCATGCTAGAAATTAAAGGAAATTGCTTTTCCGAAAGCTGAGGAACTGAAAAAGCTGCTTCTCAAGCAGTACGAAAAAGAACATGCTGAATATCTCGTCCAAAAGGTGGGTTACAGATTTTTGTTAAATGATACCCACAAACTAGTTCAAGTAATAGTGTTTATTGACGGGTGTGTGACTCCTGGCAGCGAGCGGAGGATGAGGCCCAGGCTCGAGAAGTGGCCAAGCAGCGGGAGCAGGACGCCAAGCAGCGGGAGCAGGACGCCGAGAAGCAGAGACTGGCCGCCCAGCAGCAGCGTCAGCGCGAGCAGGAGCAGTTCAGCGCCTTTGAGGAGATGATCCGCAGGCAGGAGCTGGAGAAGGAGCGCCAGCGCGTCGTGCAGGAGTTCAGCGTCCCGGCGTCACCCAGCTCTCCCCGAGATCTCCTGGTGTCTGACGTACAAGGACCTCCACAGGCCTCGTTTTCACCGCCCACGAGCCCCGGAGGAACCCCGAACCACGTCTCTCAAACCTCACCCCTCCCAGCGTTTGACCGCTCACTGAAGCCTGGTGTTCCAGTCAGTGCAGGACACAGTGAGGCCTCTCAGTTTGCACTTCCTTGTTCATTGCTGACCTACAAACATTACAATTGTCCAGTCATTAAGTTGAGATTATATGCGTTTTCTTAGGTGCGCTGGTAAATGGCTTGCGGCAGCTCTTTGTGCCGGCCGAGCTGTGCCAAAGGTTTTTAAAGCTAGCAGATGCCAACACAGCACGGGCCGTGGAGACCTGTGGGATTCTCTGTGGCAAGCTGGTACGTCCAAAACATGCTCAGACACATGCAGACTAAGGTTTTTTCATATTAGCTATCCATTTCAGTAAATCCCACTTAAACTAGGCTATATTTCAGTCAGAATCTAAAGAAAAAACTAAAAGTAAATAAAGTCTATTTTTATGCCATTTCACAGACAAGGCTCAAGCCTAGTCCCAGACTAAAATGTGAGTCTGAGCTGTTTCATCTGAAAGAAACTTGCAATGATTGATCTTAAAACATATCAATGCCTTTCTTTTGCGTCAAGATGGACACCTGTAGTGTTTTTTCTAAGGCACATTTATAAAAAATACTTAAATGTCCTAATTGAACTGTGGCCTAATCCTGTTTTAGTCTAAGCCCTGTCTGTGAAACCAGGCCTAAGATTTTTTATTATAATTTTTTTTTCATAACAATAAGCAGATTTTACCACAAAGTTCTTGTTCACGTAATGCCTTTGGACTGTCTATGTATTAATATGGATATTTTTAATACAGAGAAAACATTACCGTAATACCATCATTTTTAATTAGCAACTGAAATTAGAGCTAATACAAAAAATATTGTCATAATGTATTAATCATTTACTCTCAATAATATAATTTAAGCACATCTTTATTAGCACATCTTTATTGTAATATAAATATTAAATTATTACATTGTATTTATGCATAATGGTAATATCTGTTATACTACCTTTAACTTCTTAGTTACTTTAAATAAATTGATGATGAAATAATAATATAAAATTGGGGCCATTAATATTTTTTAAATGTCTCTTATACTCAATAAGGCATTTATTTGATCAGAAATAAAGTAAAAATAGTAGTTTTGTGATATAGTAAATTTAAAGAACTATTTTTCTATTTGTATAAATTTAAAATATAAAATTTATTTTTGTAATGCAATGCTGAATTTTAGCATCATTACTCCAGTCTTCAATGTAACATGATCCTTCAGAAATGATTCTAATATGCTGATTTGCTGCTCAGTTATTATCAGTTATTATTGGAGCTCAAATATTAATAATGGATCTTATTATTATTATTATTATTATTATTAAGATTGAAAAAAAGTTTTTGCTGCTTCGTTTTTGTAAAAAAAAAAAATCAGGATTCTTTGATGAATAGAAAGTTCAAAAGAAAAGCATTTGTTTGAAATGAAATCTTTATAATCAATGAAATCATTTCAAAGGTCTTTACTGTAATTTATGATCAAATTAATGCATTCCTGCTGAATAAAAGTATTAATGTCTTTCAAAAACTGTGCAAACTGCAACCTTAATAACATTTCTGAGGAAATCCGTATTATGATGAGCAAATCACAAAACAAGTTTGCTTTGCTTCGTCCACAGATGAAGAACGCCTTCACAGTGACACACGTGATCGTACCCAAGCAGAGTGGAGGACCAGATTACTGTGACACTGAGAACGAGGAGGAACTGTTCCTAATCCAGGATCAGAATGATCTCATTACACTGGGCTGGATTCATGTATGACGTTTTCTGTATAGTCACATGACTTTTTTTTTTAACAGCATCACTGTAATTATGTGTCTTGAGAATAATCAGTCTCTTATTTTTTGTTTGTTTATATAAGACCCACCCGACCCAGACGGCCTTTTTATCCAGTGTGGACCTGCACACACATTGCTCTTATCAAATTATGCTTCCAGAGTCTATAGCCATTGTGTGCTCACCTAAGTTTAATGAGTACGTTTTTGTTACTTGGTTTGAGTGATAGTTAGCAAGTATAATGGAAAAATAACAGTCTGATAACTTATGCTCCAGGACTGGCTACTTTCGGCTGACAGACTACGGGATGGACGAGATCTGTACCTGCAAACAAAGAGGATTCCACCCGCATCCAAGGGAGCCGCCCCTCTTCTCTGTGAGTGATGCCTGATTAGTGATTAATGAACCCTAAATATTAAACCTCAGTACTTCAAAGAATAGCTTACCCAAAAAAATAAAATAGGTCATCCAAGATATAGATGTTTTTTTAATTATTGGAACAGATTTGTAGAAATTTAGCATTCCATCACTTGCTCACCAGTGGAACCTCTGCAGTGAATGGGTGCCGTCAGAATGAGATTCCAAACAGCTGATAAAAACATCTCAATAATCCACAAGACATCCACACCACTCCAGTAAAAATGTTTTTGTAAACAAATCCATTATTAGAGTATTTTAACTTTAAACCATCGTTTCTGAGCGAAATAACCAGTCAATAATCCATAATAACACTTCCTCTAGTGAAAAAGTCCATCTCCTGTTGTTCCCTCACGTCAAATCCACCAAAATATTTGTTTAGAGCTGTTATGGACTGATTTTTGATCTGTGCATATTTCTCTCCTGATTCAGATGAGACGACTTTTTCACTAGAGAAAGCAATGTTATAGAGGACTTGTATTTTAGCCAGAAGCTGTAATGATGGATTTGTTTCTTAAAACATGCAATTTTTCATGTCACAAGATGTTAATTGATGGACTGGAGTGGTGTGGATTACTTGTAGATTATTGTGATGTTTTTATCAGCTGTTTGGACTCTCATTCTGACGGCACCCATTCACTCCAGAGGATCCATTGGTGAGCAAATGATGTAATGCTAAATTTCTCCAAATCTGTTTTGATGAACAAACAAACTCATTTACATCTTGGATGGCCTGTAGGTGAGTAAGTTTTCAGCAAATTTTCATTTTTGGGTGAACTATTCCATAAACTCTATTTGATTGATCTACTTTGTCCTTCAACTTTATGTGCACTATAATGAACGTTTTGCATCTGTGTCTTGTACTCAGGCTAGTCAGCACGTCACCATCACAGACGGAAGTGTGACCGTGATGGATTTGCGATGATTTCATCGCTTCTGCTTCGAAATACGTGCCTTTGCTCTTGACCTCACAGCGACTTGCCAAGAAGCTCCTAATGGGCCAAGAAGGTCCTGTGCTGAGCATTGCTACAAAGACACTGGGCCTCTACTATCACGTCTTAGCAGTCTATATTTATTAGTTTAATTCTGTAATATCCAAATGTGACCAATAAGAGCTTAAAGTTGAGGTGTGTAGTTTCCAGCACTAGCAGCATCAAATAAATTTGCAAAAAGTTGTGACCTCAAGAAAGTGTAGTGGAAAAATAGAAATGCATGACTTCTGTGAGCTTCCATTTGTTTAAAACTAGTTAATTCTATTTGATGCTGCAGAAAGTACACACTTCACCTTTAAACACCTGTGAATATTTCAGTGTTCACTGCAAAAAATGATTTTCCAATATAAGTATCTAAACATTTATTTGAAAAACAAAATAAAAATGAAAAAAATGATCAAAATTAAGCGAGTTTATGCTTAAAACCTAAAAAAAAGATATACGCAAATCAAAAGAAAAACATACCCAATTGACATGTTTTTTTTTTTTTTGTATTTTATTGCTTTAAACATAAATTCACTTGATTGTGATACATTTTCGTTCTCAAGCAAATATGTCTTGATTTAAGAACATTTAGATATTCTTGATGGGAAAACAAGTCAAAAACGCTAAGTAAGAAAATCATTTTTTGCAGTGTTGTTTTTGCCATTCCATATTTTGGCCTTTTAAAAGACTGAAGGCTTAATGATATGGTTCATGTGCAGGATCGCATAAGCCATCCACTTAACAGCATACTGCTGTTACATTGTATTTAAATATGCAGTTGTTTTTCGCTCTGCCTCTGGTCATACTGGAAATGTTTCAGATCTTTATGTTACTTAAAAGATCCTTGTACGCCATTGCGACCAGTTTCAGACAGACTGGCTTCTGTATTTAGCATAACACATGACAGTGAAACAGCTGATTCATTACATCTGACTATGATTTTGTTAATCTCTTACAAAAATAGCTACTTTAATATGTATCAGACTGTTATCATAAAGGCAGATGATTATATGGAGCAAAGGCATATTCGTTTTCATGTTCTTTCAGCCAAACTATTCTCTGTTGCTTTCCATAACATTAAAAGTGTTGTTAGTCTTAATGCATATTTTGTATATAATTGTCATTTTTGGGGACTCTGTCTCTGAAGCTTTGCATTATAGTTAAATGCAAACATATCTTCACTTGAATATTATCTGCTAAGGCAAGACACTACAGGGGAAACCATTGTATTGCACAATTTTGGGCTGTTTTGTTTCCATAACGTTTTCTTTCAGAGTAGTTGAAAAAAAATATCCAAAATACACATTTAAGGGTTTATTATTTTCTGTCCTGGACATTTATGCATGTGTAAGCGTATTTAATTAGATAATGTATCATTTGCATATTTAGACATTACATTTCAGAAGCTTGTAATACAAAAATAATTGTCTTAAATTACTGTAATTAATCAACTAGGGAAGTATGGTGATATCTATTAGTTTAAATGTGCACCTCATTCACCTGTGGTGTCTTGTCTAAGTTATATTAAAAGCTTTGAAACCTAGCATTCCTTTTATTGCGCTTATGGACTGAAATAAACAATACGTTTATTGCTTACCATGTTCACTGAGGTAATGTGCTATTTAAGTGTTTACGTGTACTAGAAGTGTTAAGCTGCTTAAGTCATTAAAGTTTATGTACAGTACAAATAAGCAGCAAAAACAAACGCGGTCGCTATTCAATAGGTGGCGATGAAGAGTCGCTCTGTTTTATTGTTCAGCGCCGGAAATGATGCGCAGAAGACGACGTTTTTCCTGCGTGTGTGCTCAGCTGCTGTTATTACATAGATTTTCGGTCATTTTCTAATCAGTTTGTGGTTAAAATTAACATTTATCGCGAGCTATCGTTAAAATAGGCAACAGATAGGTTTTAAACACATCTTAATGGCATTTCGTTAGAGGAAAAAAAACAGTACTTAGCGTACAGGCTAACGTAAACAACGTCTTACGCAATTGGACTTTAAGTTACTGTAAAAGAACAGTTTGTCTTATTAAAATAGAAATATGACAGAGTCCAAAGAGAAAGCTTTGAGTCTGAAGTCTGATGTTACTACAGTCGCTGTCAGGAATGATGTGAAAGAGACTGAGAAACCGAAGAGGAAGATTCTTGATGAAGATGAATATGTAGAGGCAAGACAGCATCTCTTATATACTGTTTACAGTAGGGGATTTTCTGACATAATTCAGCTCTGATTATTATACATAATCATTCAATAATTTATTGTGTTATACCGTTTTAATGATCACGTGTTTTGAAATGTGTTCCTTGAATACACTTGGTTTGACTTTGGCTTTGGTTTTTATTATTATGAAAAAAAAAAATAAATAAAAGACGGTGACCTTCAGCACCACAGAGTTTACACAAAATACCCAACCTCTGGACAGTTTTCAACATACAGTGTGTATACAGGAACAGCTGATTGAGTTTCATGTGTCACCTGTAAACAACATACTTATATCTGCTTAAATTTTTCTGCCTTGATTTGCTAATGACACAAATACCTGTCACAATTTCTTCTAAAGAATTTGGAGAAGATCATCCAGAGGGACTTTTTCCCAGATGTCTCCAAACTTCAAGCGCAGAAGGATTATCTGGAGGCAGAGGAGAATGGAGATCTGGAGCGGATGAGAGAGATCGCCATTAAATACGGGTCTGTGATGGCTAAATACACCCCACGAACCTATGTGCCCTGTAAGTGAAGTTTCTTACTGTTTGTGATTAATACTTAAAGGAATAGCTCACCCAATAATGAAAATTTACAATGGATCCTCTGCAGTGAATGGGTGCCGTCAGAATGAGAGTCCAAACAGCTGATAAAAACATCACAGTAATCCACAAGTAATCCTCATGGCTCCAGTCCATCAATTAACATCTTTTGAAGCAAAAAAACACGTTTGTAAGGAAGGTTTAAAGTTAAACTGCCTTTATAATGGATTTGTTACAAACACAGGTTTTCGCTTCACAAGACATTAATTGATAGAATGAAGTTGTGTGAATTACTTTTGGATTATTGTGATGTGACGGCACCCATTCACTGCAGAGGATCCATTGCTGAGCAAGTGATGTAAATGCTTAATTTCTCCAAATCTGTTCTGATGAAGCAACAAACTCATCCACATCTTGAATGTTTTTTAAATCATTTTGTTTCCATTTAGACACGACTCCCTCAACTTTTGAGACCCCAGATGGTCGAAGTGCATCTCCAAGTTCACAGAGCAAACACAGAGCAGCGAAAGAGGATGGTAAGTGACTGCTGCTAAAACGAATACAAATCATCTCTTACGCATTTGATTAATTAAAGTACATTATCAAAGTTTTTTTAGTATTATTGTATTTTTGAAATTTAAATGTGCAAACATGGCACTATCAAATTACATATGCACAAACTTGCATATTAGCATTTCTAAATTCTTGTTTAATTTTTCTTACTAGTTTTTACAGAGGGGATTTTGGATCTTTGTGAATCTCCTTTTTGGAATTTTAAAGATATATGCTTCATGCATTCTGTGTTATGTTTCAGGAAAAGATGCTGGAAAAACAGAGGTAAAGGATCTTCCGTCTCTGGACCGTTTCCTTGCTAAAAACACGAGTGAAGACAACGCGTCCTTTGAGCAGATAATGGAGCTCGCGGAGGACAAGGACAAGCTGAGGCATGCGTGGCTCTATGAGGCAGAAAATGAATTCAAAGAGGTAATAGCTACTATATTTCACTGAGTTTTGTATTGGTGGGTCTTGTTTTGAGTTCTGACGATGTTCTATCGTTTAAAGAGGCACGAGCAGAACCTCGCTCTACCGTCCACAGAGAAACAGGCGCTTGAGTGCACCAAGGCAGGATTGGAAACATGGCAGTACAAGGCCAAAAATGCACTCATGTACTACCCTGAAGGTAAGTTTCCCATTGAGGATCTGCATCAGTATATTATTACATAATACTCTCTGAGGCATGTAAATGAACTGTTAATAACTTGATTATGAGTAGGGAAGGGTGATATTTTGTAATTGCTGGTGATAGAAAATTAACAGCATGCAAGAAACATCATAAATATTGCAGTAATTTTGGTGTCATTTTAATATGTATATGGCCAAGGATCCATATGGTAAATTGCATGATTATTTTGTTCCCCAAAAGGTGAAAAAGATGACACACTGTTCAAGAAACCACGGGAGGTCCTGTACAAGAACACACGGTTTGATGTTGACCCCTTCTGTAAAGCTCTGAACAAATCACAAATCCAGCAAGCTGCTGCGCTCAATGCACAGGTAACACTGACCTCTGCATCTTATTGGTCAGCATCAGATCGTAAATCAATCTCATGAAATATGACTAAACTAATAGCATATTTCTCTGCTCTGCCTTCTGTCTAGTTTAAACAAGGTAAGGTTGGTCCAGATGGCAAAGAGCTCCTGCCTCACGAATCCCCCAAAGTGAATGGTTACGGATTTGAAGGAGAAGCCTCTCCTGCTCCTGGTGAGTGCCACTAATTTTATTGATTAATTTAAGTTTAGTTTAATACAGAAATCTATGCCTATTAGTATAGTTATTAAACAATTTATATTTGCGTGCAAAAATAATTGTAAGTATTTTAGGGCTGGGCGATATATCTCATGCGATATGCATGCGCATCTCGTCAGTAAAGCCGGTTCCTTGATTAGCAGTAAATCTCCATCACCTGTTTTCAAATGGAGCGGCGTTTAATACACGGAGCCGTAGTTCACTGACAAGCTACGCAATATCGCTTTCATTATCGCAGATGAATCGCCTTCGATAGCTTGTCAGTGAACTACGGCTCCGTGTATTAAATGCCGCTGAGATATATCGCCCAGCCCTAAAGTATTTATACAAAGGTTTTAACATCAGAATGTGTTGGGGGTTTTTTTGAAACAGAAGAGCATAAAGTTTTTTGAAAACTTATACAAGTACTTGTGTCATGTTTTCCTAAGTGGCTTGTTTGTTTTTAAGGTGTTGCAGAGTCTCCTCTGATGACCTGGGGTGAGATCGAAAGCACACCGTTTCGTCTGGATGGCTCGGATACACCACTTGTGGAGAGAAGTCACGGTCCATCGTTTAAGGTCCAGTTCATTTCTAATTAGAATGTCACTTGGTTTCATTCACTTGCATATATAACTTGAAAATTTTAGTTTTATTGTTGCCCAATTTTATATAATCAGAAAAAAATCAATGTGTTCTAGATGGCAGTGTGCTGTGTGTTAGGTTTATTGTCTAATATTTTAATAATAATAATGAATGGTTGTTTTTATGGATGTTTTCCAGATTCCAGAGCCTGGGAGAAGAGAGCGGTTGGGACTGAAAATGGCCAATGAGGCTGCGGCAAAAAACAGAGCTAAGAAACAGGAGGCGCTGCGCAAAGTCACTGAAAACCTCGCAAGGTAAAGAAAAATAGTCTGAAATTGTAAAATATGTTTGTATTTCACACCGGTTAAACAACGTTTTTTATTATTTGTAATTAAAAATGCAGATTAAACTACAGGAAATGAAAAGTGTACGCATTTTAATTATATTATCAGAATAACAATTTAAGTGAAAAGCTGAATTGTAAAATTAACAAGATATTTCATATATCTTAGTATTTGGGTCCATTTTGCTTTATTGACAATCAACCACAAAGTATATTAATATGTTAATGTTTCGTATTTTGTATCATTTCGAACCTTAATTTTCTATATTTTATTTTCAGAATTCCAAAACTTTATTTTAACATTTAAATTAAATCCCAGACTTTCAGTGTGGTTTCAGACTAGTGGTTGACCGATATATCGGCAAGCTAGTTATATTGGTTGTTATTTGACATTTTTTAATTTTCGGGCGTTGGCCATTACGTTTTTGTGTTTTGTGCTGAGATCGTCACCTCAGGAGCGCATGATTACTACTTGCACTAATGGCTTCAGTATCACTTGCTTTTTCTTTTTTTATTTGTAAAAATATCGGTCAACCACTATTTCAGACTTTGGACACTGACACTGTATTTTTACTATACAGGTGTATCTCAGAAAATTAGAATATTGTGAAAAAGTTCATTTTTTCTTGTAACTTATTTCAAAAAGTGAAACTTTCATATATTTTAGATTCATTACATGTAAGTAAAACACTTTAAAAGTTTTTTTTGTTTTAATTTTGATGATTAGAGCTTACAGCTCATGAAAGTCAAAAATCAGTATCTCAAAATATTAGAATATTTCCTAAGATCAATCAAAAAAAGTGAACTTTTTCACCATATTCTAATTTTCTGAGATGCACCAGTAAGTGTTTCGATATAAAGTGTTTCAGCGGGGGACAGAAAACACAGCCATGTAAATCATATCTCTATAACTTAAAAAAGAGAAACTGGTTTACACATGAAAATTAGAAACCAAAAGACCCCCCTTTATTTTCAAAGCGATATTCAAAACTGCATTTATGTTGTGTACTAAATGATTATTTAAATGTATTTCAGCCTCACTCCGAAGGGACTGAGTCCCGCAGCGCTGTCTCCTGCCCTTCAGCGTCTAGTAAACAGATCATCCAGCAAATACACCGATAAAGCCCTGAGGGCGAGCTACACCCCATCACCGGCACACAGGAGCATAGGCTCTAAGACTCCTCTCGGAGGCCCAGCCACTTCCTCCAGCACACCAACACCCAGGAAAACCAGAACACCGGCCACACAGGACCCGGCCTCCATCACAGACAACCTCCTCCAGCTGCCCAAGAGGAGGAAAGCCGCGGATTACTTCTGAATCTACAGACTGAACAAAAACTTTAACATGGGCAGGGTCAAATATTTATTGTTTAGTTGTTTTTTTTTTAATTGCATCTTTTTTTGTGAAACTGAATTAATCATCTTTTTCTTGGACTTCATTCTGTAAGGAAAAAAAGTCTGCAACTTAAAACACCTACACTGTGTAAAAATGTAATTTTATTTTATTTTTTAGCTAGCATATATCCAGTTTTTCAGCATCATTGACATAAACTGATTCAATCAGGTGAATCACTTTGTCCATTCAGTTCTTAGTCTTGATTTGTTATGAATGACACCAATTCAGTCCTTCTGAAGTTTTAGGATCTTTTATGATGTTGAAGACATCTTTCAAGATCACAGGGGCACAATAAAAAGGTGTTCTACAGATTTGTGTGTGATTTGTGTCTTTCACCATCCATATTTTACACGATTCAGTTGTTGAATCCATCTTTAGGTTGCATATATGCAAACAGACTCTTTTAGTGAACTTACTCTAACACAATCCATCATTTCAGGGTTTGACAGAAGAAAGGAAATCATGTCTTTTTTCTCATTAAGACTGGACTAACACATTATATGATGCTTGGACAGACTCTTTGAATTATTTTCTTGAAACTAAGTTTGAACATTATTTTTGTAATATCTGTTTTTCAGTCACGTTTTATATGATGTAATTATATATAATCCATGTTGGCCAAAACAACACAGAAGTGTTTCATAATTGTTTTACTGTTTATATTTTCAGAAAAACCCATAATTGACTATTCAATGCTGGTTTCCACTGTGACAATTTACCACATATAGTGTGAAAACAAGCTTTGCTCAATTTGTGTTTAATGAATTGAATAGCTTGTTTATTGCAATACGTTAAACTGAAAAAAAAAAAAAAATTGGTGTAGGATTTGCTGTGCAACAATTTTCACTTAAAAATTGCTAGTAATATTCACAAATAATTACAAAGAAACGGCAAGGGGCACATTGAATTAAACATGACATTTTAAAAAAACTTTAGTATTTTCTCGTAAAAACGCACTCCAGTAATCTTTTTTTTTTTTATATACAGGTGCTGGTCATATAATTGGAATATCATCAAAAAGTTGATTTATTTCACTAATTCCATTCAAAAAGTGAAACTTGTATAGTGTATACATTCATTCCACACAGACTGATATATTTCAAGTGTTTATTTCTTTTAGTTTTGATGATTATAACTGACAACTAATGAAAACCCCAAATTCAGTATCTCAGAAAATTAGAATATTACTTAAGACCAATACAAAGAAAGGATTTTTAGAAATCTTGGCCAACTGAAAAGTATGAGCATGTACAGCACTCAATACTTAGTTGGGGCTCCTTTTGCCTGAATTACTGCAGCAATGCGGCGTGGCATGGAGTCGATCAGTCTGTAGCTGCTCAGGTGTTATGAGAGCCCAGGTTGCTCTGATAGTGGCCTTCAGCTCTTCTGCATTGTTGGGTCACAGCATATCATCTTCCTCTTCACAATACCCCATAAGTTTTTCTATGGGGTTAAGAGTCAAGCGAGTTTGCTGGCCAATTAAGAACAGGATACCATGGTCCTTAACCAGGTACTGGTAGCTTTGGCACTGTGTGCAGGTGCCAAGTCCTGTTGGAAAATGAAATCTGCATCTACATAAAGTTGGTCAGCAGCTGGAAGCATGAAGTGCTCTAAAACTTCCTGGTATACGGCTGTGTTTGACCTTGGACCTCCAGCAGTGGTTCCAACACCCAGCAGATATTTATGGCACCCCAAACCATCACTGACTGTGGAAATTTTGCACATGGACCTCAAGTAACGTGGATTCTGTGCCTCTCCTCTCTTCTTCCAGACTCTGGGACCCTGATTTCCAAAGGAAATGCAAAATTTACTTTCATCAGAGAACATAACTTTGGACCACTCAGCAGCAGTCAGTCCTTTTTGTCTCAGGACACTTCTGACGCTGTCTGTTGTTCAAGAGTCGGCTTGGCTTTGAGAATCAGAGCAGCTGAAACCCATGTCTTGCATTCGTCTGTACGTAGTGGTTCTTGAAGCATGACTCCAGCTGCAGTCCACTCTTTGTGTATCTCCCCCACATTTGAATGGGTTTTGTTTCACAATCGTCTCCCGGGGTGCGGTTGTCCTATTGCTTGTACACTTTTTTCTACCACATCTTTTCCTTCCCTTCGCCTCTCTATTAATGTTCTTGGACACAGAGCTCTGTGAACAGCCAGCCTCTTTTGCAATGACCTTTTGTGTCTTGCCCTCCTTGTGCAAGGTGTCAATGGTTGTCTTTTGGACAACTGTCAAGAATCGACAGTCTTCCCCATGATTGTGTAGCCTACAGAACTGAGCTGAGAGACCATTTAAAGGCCTTTGCAGGTGTTTTGAGTTAATTAGCCCAGTTAAATTGTGGCACCAGGTGTCTTTAAAATTGAACCTTTTCACAATATTCTAATTTTCTGAGATACTGAATTTGGGGTTTTCATTAGTTGTCAGTTATAATCATCAAAATTAAAAGAAATAAACACTTGAAATATATCAGTCTGTGTGGAATGAATGTATACATTATACAAGTTTCACTTTTTGAATGGAATTAGTGAAATAAATCAACTTTTTGATGATATTCTAATTATATGACCAGCACCTGTATATAGGTATTTTGAAAGAAGTCTCTTATGTTCACCAAGACTGCATTTATTTGATCAAAATACAACAAAGATAGTAATATTGTGCTGATTTGGTGCTCAAGAAACATTTCTTGTTATTATCAATGTTGAAAACATGCACTGCTGATTTTTTTTTTTTTTTTGAAAACTGATATTGTTTTTTCAGGTTTTTCGATGAATAGAAAGTTAAAAAGAACAGCATATTTTTGAAGTAGAAAAGAAATGAAACTTTATAAATGTCTTTAGTGTCATGTTAAATAAAATTATTCATTTTTTTTAAAAAAAATGTACTGGTCCCAAACTTTTGAACAGTAGGTAGCCTATATGAATGAATATACAGGGTTTTTAGGCCCTATAGTGTCAACTATATTTCTTATCCTGGCTGCAATGAAACAAATGCGCTTAAAACACCTTTGCCTTTGCTTGTAATATTCCATGAAACATCCGTGTGAACACTGAGACATGGAGGAAATGTCATGCATGTATTATTATGATGGGTTGATTAAGCGCCTCCTCCCGTCTGTGGGCTGGAGAACATGGTTGGGATTGTTTTGATGGGACGGTGGCGGAGCCATCTTGTTTTATATCCGTCCTAAGCCCGTTTACCGAGCCAGAGGAAACAGCTATGGAATATGACAGTATATCCCGACCCTAGCCAACTGAAATCAACACATCCGAGTACCGAAGCTTATTTCTGATCGACGGAATATACACAGCAAGCGGAATCGGCTGTTCGTTGTGATTTATTTCTCAACATCGGCGGCTGCTGCTTTAACTGCATTTTCTCTCGCACATTTTCTCCGGTGTAAGATACTATGAATGGAGGATAAATGTTGCCGAAGGCTGACAGCGGTGGTTTTGTGCTTCTCCTCTTCATTCTGACAGTAACAGATCCGTCACGGACAGGTAAAGGTGTTGCTTTAATCAATGCATCTGCTGCAGTCTGGGCTGGTAAAGGCTTGCAGCTCTGCTTGTGTTCGGTCATGAGGGGGATGAACAGGCGCTGAGCTGCAGAGGCTCCTTCGCAGGCCATCAGGGCCTTTAACTACCGCTATGTTATCAATTTGTTATTACCTTGTTATATTTCTTAAGCTTTACGCCTTTTATTGCATTCCATATGGCAAGCTGTTTTAATATTTAATCCTGAAAGCTACATTGTATCTATTTATGTTACTAGCTTTAAGCCTATATTACATACTATGTGGCAAGCTGTTTTAACATTAATTCCTTAAAACTACATGGTATATGTTTGTTATTAATTACTTATTTACGTATTCCCTTACTTCTAGTCACTATACTAACTATCCATTCCGTTGTTACTTGTAACAAATTGCAAAATGTTGCCATCTCTGGTGAACCCAATTATTTACTTCCAAGTAGTGTTCAAGTTATTGCTGGTACCTTTTCCAGTTTTACTAGTTCTAATATTTTATGGATATCTATTCCTGTGGTGCGCAACTGAAGTAAAAATCCCAGTCATTTTCTCAATAGGGTAATTGATTTTTTAAGCTGCAGTCCGTAACTTTTTTGGCATGAAAATTTATATAATAAGCGAGTACACCATGAATCCATTTTCCAAACCGTGTTTTTGGCTTGTCCTGAATCACTACGGTACACCTATAATAAGTGTTTATATTTGGACTATTTTAGACTGGTTCGGGTAGGAACCGCTGCGGAGTAGCCCAGTACCTGCGTGATTCGTCATAGACATAAACAGATAGAAGTAGTTCCGGCTACAATGTTCTTCCGCAAGACGCACGCAGTTCTGTTTATTAACTGCTTGAGCTCCAAAAGTTACGGACTGCAGCTTTAACGATAACTTAAAAACCTTAGCAAACATACTGTGAGCTACGAAGTTGTTTATTGATGGAACATGCTTTTGCTAAAACCATCAGCCCAAATTATTTCAACTTGTTTTTAAAAGAAAACACCAAAAAGCCCCCAAAACACCATTGCCGTGTAAATGAACAGCCAAAACGCATAAAAAAATTCTGTTTTAGTTGAAAACGGTGTTGTGTAAACACCTCCTAAATAAGCACTATATTAAAACTGAAATAAGTATTAGTAACTATTAGAAGACTAGTTGGAAGTGAATAGTTGATATGCTCACAGATTCCCATACAATAAATGACAAAATTTGCAACTCGTTATTAGTAGCATTGTAAATGTTACTTGTCACTGTTGGGATAGTGCCTTGTAGCAATGAAACAAATACTAGTATCTAGTGAATGGTTGCTAGTGGAACTGAAAGATTCTAGTTGACGAAAGTTACTGGTCACCACTGGATTTCTAGTAATGAAAAATACTAGTACATTAAAATAGATGTTTGTAGGTTGTAAGGAATAAATGTTTAAACAACTTGCCATACATGCCAACCATTTGCAGTCAATCTGGTGTTTCTGGTAGGCCACAGATCAATACAGGAGCAGACAGATCAAGCAGAACGCTCTCGACGGGGAAACATCAGAGCACCGATGGTCTGCTGGTGTCTGTTCTGATATTCCTCTGTTAGACGGGAGGTTTATTAATCCTATTGATATAAGGTGATGCACTGAAACCCAGTGGATCAAATAAATAGGACAGTATTTAGGTTAATGGCCTGTGATGTGCTTTTCTGTGTTTAATTTCCATGGGGAAGCGAAGCCCAGGTTATGTGCACTTGTTTTGAGGGTAGGATAGGTTGGTCTGTCTCCATGTTGACTCTCATCAAATAAACCCACAGCTGGTGTTTAATCTCAGTGTGTGCTCTTGTTAAAAGTGCATAATATTACACATGATCGCTGTGATGTTAACATTAAAGGAGACTCTTGCATATCTTTACTACTGACCCAGAAGACTTTTTAATGCATAACAAACTCAAAGTGTGATGCATGTTCAAAACATGCACAAACTACTCAGAATAGGACAGTCGACGATTAGTTTACTTTATACGTACTTTTTAACTTAAAATCTTAGTTTTTATCTATTTGCCAACTACCCAAATGGGTTATTGGTACTATTTTGCTGATCACTGGAACTTATGGGCACATGGAGAAGGTTTTTATCAGTCAAACAGGTGTTCACCTGTTCACAATGGTCTTACTGTCTACTGCGGTGAATGTGGTGCAGATCTGGTTCTAGTAATGCATCCATAGTAGAGAACACACTGAAGGCATCTCAGTGTTGCTGTGTTTGTTTTAGGCTAACTTTAGACTCAAGGGTTGGACAGGTCATTGATTGAATGTCTGAATGTCTGGACCTCCCAAGAAGAGAAGCCCTTTTTAGAAATGTGATTTGTTTGTCTGTAGGTTGCTTAGTTTTCTCAAGAGATTGTTTGGTGGATTGGAGGATCAAGCTAATTGGGTGTTTGCTAACATCAGATAACAGAAATTATTTTATTTATAATATTAGATGGCTTTAAGTATGTATAAAATGATGTACACACAGGTTTTTGCGTTTTATGAGGACTGTCCATAGACATAATGATTTTCATATTGTACAAACTATAAAACATTCTGCGTTTTTACATTTTTACATTAAAAACAAGAAACAGTTTTGTACACGAGAACATAAATTTTGTCCCCACAATGTAAAAAATTTCTGTTTTTTACTATCCAACATAGGGAAAACCTGGACCACACGCACACGGGCAAAAGTAATTAAATGTAAAAATAAATTTATATCAGTAATAATGATAATGTACATGTAATAAAATAAATTGTGTAGTTATGTAATAAATTCTATAATTTATTACATTAAAATAAATCTAAATATAAAAGTAATATTATTAGTAGTAGGCCTAAATCTACATTTATTTGTTTAATATAATGAATAATATAAATGTGATAAATTATGTAATTATTGTTAAATGTCATATAATAAATAGACATTTATTTTATGCTTAATGTAATATATATATAAAATAAATTATATATAGTTATTAATAGTGATCGACCGATATTGATTTTTTTAGAACCGATACCGATACCAATTATTTGCATGTTTATGTGCCCGATAACCGATATGCAGAACCGATATTTATTTACTGTTATAAAATACTTCACTTTGGTTTTTCCTCTTTTCAGTCATCTTTTTTTTTAAGTGTTGAAAATTTGCAGTCTTTCATGTTAAATTTAATCTTCATATTACAACAATAAACAAATACATTTTATTTATAAAAAGCATCAGCAGCAATAACACTAATATTATCAATAAGCAAAATAAATGTAGAATGTCTAATGTTTTCAAATGGAGAAAATAAGACAGGAGTCATATCAACTTCATTTTAAACTACAGTTTTAGTAGGTTTATAAGCTGTTTAATGGAGTCAAGAATAATTCACTGGATAATGTTAATTCACTGAATAATATTCTCTGGAATATTGGAATATAACAAACTTTTACTAACTTTTTTTTTAATAAATACAAAGTATTTTATTGCATTTCTTAACTGGAATGTTATATCAGAATTATTAATGTTTTTGTCCCTCTAGATTATGAAATGTTTTCGCTGACAGAATGCAGTTTATCTGTGCATTTACAAAGAACTCAAACAAGATCGAGCCGCGGAGATAATAAATAATTCATTTCCATAAAGTTGTATTTTTAGATGTTTATTAGCGAAATAATGGTTATATAGTAAATGCTGCTACAATTTAAAGGTGTTTTAAACAAGTGAATCTTGTTAAAAGTTACATGCGGAGGCCGTGCTGGAGCATTTCCTGAGCATCAATCCGCTGAGTGAACAGCAATATGAAGCGGCTTCACGAGTAATGATGAGCAAATATACAACAGAGAGAGAATTTAATTCAGCGCTTTTATTTCCAACATGCGCTCATTCATGGCTGTATTGTTTAACTCATGCAAAGTTACCTCCTTATTGGGAGAGGACTTGACGGATTTAAGTGTGTCGAGCTCGTCCGTCCGCACTCATCCGCGGCGAGTATACTTTGAAAGCTGCGCGGACGCGGCTGTGCGCGAGAAGGGACAGAACGCGAAAGTGAAATGCTTACCCGCCTTTTAGCCTACGTGACTCCGACTTCACGAGACTAACGATGAGCATAGACAACGGAGAGAGAATTCAATTCAGCGCTTTTATTTACAACATGTGCTCATTTATGGCTGCGTATTATTTAATTCAGGCAAAGTTACATCTTTATTGGGACAGGACTTGACGTATATGACTCCGTGAGTTGCTCTCTAATTCTTAGAGCCAAGCTGCATAAACTACATAACAGGCATTTATGTAATGCATCTAATTTGTGCATTAATGGCTGTTAGGTTAAATAAAGTTTACTAACTACAGCAAATCAAGTACTTGTGCATGCCGTTGTTGTTGTCTCGTCTCCCCTCAGATGCGCTGCAATGGCGATCCTGCGCGCAATTCTCATAACACCCACAAGATGGCGGCATTTATCGGTGAATCCGATATTACAAAACCGATATCCGATTATGGTAAAATGCTTAAATATCGGGAAAAATATCGGTAAACCGATATATCGGTCGATCTCTAGTTATTAAATAGACTTTTAATCAAATTTTAATCTTAAGTTCTCAATTTTTTCCTGTGTTTTATAAATGAGTATTTTATATGCATGTAAAAGAATATAACGTAGTATAGCATAGTATATATATATTTTTTTATATTTATGATTTATTTATTATTATACTTTTTTCCTGAGCGTTAATAAGAATTTGTATTTTGTCTACATTTTTATTTATCCTAAAATAGGCTTTGCTTTCTTGAAGTAAAATATAATTTAACATTTGTAGGGCTTTTACAAGCTCACGTTTGAATAAAATAAATGCTTTTTAATGCAAAATAAAGAGCTTTCTGGTCACTTGAATTGACTTTTGTTTGCAAATGTGGACGTATCAGTACTATCTATTGTTATTTATACCCTGCTAACCAGGAGACAGACTGTCTCTTGAGCCTTTAAGAGATTAGGTAATGTTATATAGCTGGAATCACTAAATCTCCCTCTCCCCCCGCAGGTCCACGGCTCGCTCTGGCCAGACTGTTGTCAGGTAAGCTGCAATCCTTGGAATTCCTACAAATTATCTTGAGCGTTTCCTGCTGGTTCAGTTTGACTTTGACCCTGTTTGAGTCTTATTTGGCTAAGCCTGACATTGACACTGATGTCCCTGATAACGTGGAACGGCTCTTCATCTAAATTTGGAGACTTTTCCTGTTGCATAATAAATCATGATTGTTTGTAATCACACATAATGGAGTCTCTGCTGCAGCTTTTGTCTTTCTAGATTAGTTTGGCTCAGTGTATTGTCTGTGTTTCAGACGTGCGCTGCAGTCCTGGCCAGTTTGCCTGCCGGAGCGGAAAAATGCAGTGCATCCCTCTGTCCTGGCAGTGCGATGGATGGACCGCCTGTGATGACAAAAGCGATGAGATAGATTGCCCTAGTAAGTTTGCACACACACACACACACACACACACACACACAAGGCCACATTCTTGTGCAATGCACTGTAAAAACACACTTGTGCTTATGTCTGCACGAGGAATGCTATCACTTCCGACTTATTGGGTTTTGTCCTGTCATTGTGCCAGCGCTTGGCACCCTGGGTTTTGGTTTGTTTTGTGGTTTCTGTGTCTTAACCCCCGGAGTGAGAGACGGTGCTTAGAGTCTGATTCTTGGACGGGATAACAGGAATTACGGAGCGGATTTGCTGGGCATGTGATCTGTGTCTCGTAGCTCCGTCAAGCACTGCTGATCAGAGTCACACCCCGAGCACATGAATGCAGGACAAAATAACCCATAAACGCTGGAGATTAGTGCTTTGTATTGGTGCTGTTGCCAGATAATCAGGAAGCGGTTGTAGCCAATGTAAACCCATAGACTGGGACATTTTGGGGTTATTTGAGGTAGTGATGTGTTTATTGATTTTAATCTTGCCGGTTTTTATCAGATGATTGGTGTTCATACCGCTTCCTCTGATTTATGATGGGCTTTGCAGTCTCGTAAACTTTTCAGTGACACTTTCAGTAGCAGGGGATAAAATACAGTAGGGCCTACATTTTGGCAAGACGCCATTTCGTATTTCTTCTGCGTCATCCAATAGGGCTAATATGTTGAAAATATGTTGAATGTGTGATAAGTTGAATAAAGTCATTAATTTTATCTCAAGTTTATTACACAGTTAATTTTATTACACAGTTAATTTTATCTAAATGTTTATTACACAGTTATAAACACTTTGAGATGTTTTAATAGTGTCTATGAAGTAAACTTCAGTTCAGTAGCAAAAATGAACTTGCTTTGATTCATCTTTAAAACAGTTCAAAATGTAATTATAATTATGTATAAATAAATATTATTGAAATAATTATTAATAGTAATAATGTTGTATTTTCTGTTTTTTTGTTGTGGAAATATTTTAAAACTATAATAATTATTAGTAGTAGTAGTAACATTTTTACACTATATTAAAATATTAGAACACACACACATTCAAGTCCATCCCATTATTAGATAAATGAGAACTAACTAACTTTAATTTGAGTAATTTTATGTGCTTTCTTCATTTTTATTAGGTTTTGCTTTTTAATAGTTCTTATTGTTTTTTTTTTCATTCTTGCATTACATATTTTTTATTTTGTTTATTTCTTTATTTCTTTATTTATTTTGTAGCTGGAGCTTTTTTTGTGGCTGTTCAATGGCTGTTTAAAAAAAAAAAAAATTTTTATAAATACAATTTTTAGTTTTATTACATTTTAAGCAATTTCAGAGCAAATACATATTTATCAAGATTAAATGTCATCAAAAGTCTATAAAGGATCATTTTTTAATATCTATATTACCTGGAACTACTGTCCGCTGAAGCTGTAATCGTTATTAGACAGAAAACACTGCAGGGTTCCATACTCATTTCATGCTTGTAATTGCGCTGCCCTTTTCTGACATTGCTGTAATCGAGCCGATGTTCTCAGGAGGTGTTGGCACATTTCTTGACGGATCTGCAGTCTTACATTAATTCTTGTTTGGTTGCCAGATTTAGTGCTCCTCCTCTCAGGAAATGAGGAAGAGGTTTAATAAGATTCTTAGTAACTCTGTTTCCATGTTAGCAGACCTGCTCCCACTCCGTTTCCCTTCCGTTTGCTGTGGATTAGGGTTTTAGCGTCATGATTTCTTTGAAAGCACATTGTTTAACTTACACAGCCTACACCAGTGATACTCAACTGCTTTTGGATCACAGATTTTACATTGGGCAGTGAGAATGAGACCAATGAGTTCAAATCCTTCAGAATGGTTTTGTGAACTGGATCGACCGATTCATTGAAAAGATGCTATGACCTACCCTGTAGTATCTTATTATTAACAATGTCCTTCCAAACAAATGTGGATCATTTTCACATATGATTTATGCTTCAGCCTAGTATATTTCGGCCTTATTAAAGAGGACGTGCGTTTTGCGTTCAAGCTGCTTTCTAATATTCCTTGTTTTGCTCTGTTGCAGCAATAAAGGAAGAGCGGTATCGTTACAGCAACGGTTTTGAGCCGGTGGAGGACGTCATGGGAGTCGCTCAGCCAGTGCGCTTCAACAGTAAGACCCTTCCTGATCTCTTTAAAACACTCACACTCTTCATACACTGTGAACATGTGCTCATATTGCATTACTATGTCAGTGTTTCCATTAGCAATCACATAAAACATTACAAAATTGACAGTATTAAAAAAAAAACTAATTAATAAATGCAAATAAGAGCTTAACCTGTGCAACAGAAGGGCATATTATTGTTGTCGTTATTTCACTATTGTTAGATCACTTTATTATATACACTGCCACTCAAAAGTTTGGGGTCTGTTGTTGTTGGGGTTTTTTTTCAAAGAAATTAATACTTTTATTTAGCAAGGTTGTATTAAATTGAACAAAAGTGACAGTAATGACAGTAAAGAAATTTTTAATGTTTCAAATTATTTCTGTTTTAAAGAAATGCGGTTCTGTTGAACTTTTATTTGTCAAAGAATCCTGGAAAAAATGTATCATGGTTTCCATAAAACATTAGGCAGCAAAACAGTTTTCAACATTGATAATAAGGAATGTTTCTTGAGCATTAAATCAGCATATTACAGTGATTTCTGAAGGATTATGTGACACTGAAGACTGGAGTAGTGATGCTGAAATTGAAACTTTTTCACAGGAATAAATTAGATTTTAAAATATGTTAAAAAAGAAAATAGTTATTTTTAATTTGTAATAGTGCTGTCAAATGATTAATCACGATTAATCGCATCCGAAATAAACATTTTTGTTTACATAATATATGTGTGTGTGTACTGTGTATATTTATGTATATATAAATACATGCATGCGTCTATTTAAGAAAAATGTTATGTTTATATATTAAATATATTTATATATAATATAAAATATAAGAATATAATTGTATATACATGTAAATATTTTCAAATTTTACTGTATGTGTGTGTATTTATATATACATAATAAATAGACACAGTACACATATATATATAATGTAAACAAAAACTTTTATTTTTGATGTGATTAATGCACAATATTACTGTTTTTATATATAGTAAATAAATAAATTAATAAAATGAATGCAGGCTTGATGAGCATAAGAAACTCTACCCCAAACTTCTGAGTTGTAGACTATATATATATTTTAGTGCTGTCAAACGATTAATCGCGATTAATCGCATCCCAAATAAAAGTTTTTGTTTACATAATATATGTGTGTATACTGTGTATATTTATTATGTATATATAAATACAAACACATGCATGTATATATTTAAGAAAAACATGTTATATTTATATATTAAATATATTTTTATATAATATAAATTATATGAATATAAATATAAACTTTTAAATACATGTAAATATTTTCAAAATATATACTGTATGCGTGTGTCTTTATATATACAAAATAAATATATACAGAAGACACACATATATTGTGTAAACAAAAACTTTTATTTTGGATGCGATTAATCGCGATTAATCGTTTGACAGCCCTAATATATTTGTATTATATACTATATTTATATGGAATTAATATAATTGAACACAGCAGTAGGGTGGTGGAAGAAAGAAATACCATTAAAATGCCCATTATCGTTAAATTGTGATATTTTAAAAATGAATTTTAAATAATTTTTCAATTTAAATAATGATATTTCTATTTTTAAACACAGGGAAGTGTCCGAGCGGCTGGCACCACTATGAAAAAACGGCCAGCTGTTATAAAGTCTACCTGAGGAGCGAGAACTACTGGCAGGCGGTGGAAACCTGTCAGAAGGTCAACGGCTCCCTCGCCACGTTCGGCACCAACGAAGAGCTGCAGTTCATCCTCAAGATTGAGGTGGACTTCGACGAGAAAGTGTGCGAGCGAAAGGACCAGTGCAAGTGAGTGTGAGAATCTGTTTTCTGAGGAAGAGGTGAGCTTTTACGGTTTTGAGTTCTGAAGGCTGTGGATGTTCTTTGTCATTGCAGGTTCTGGGTGGGATATCAGTATGTGATTACCAACCAGAATCATTCGCTCGAGGGCCGTTGGGAAGTGGCATATAAAGGTTGGTATTCATCTCAAATTATTTTAAGGAATACAGTGAACAAAACAAAAAAATTGAAGAGTATCTGTTTTCATTGTAACGAATGAGCACCTGAGCTGTTAAACGGCACCTTTGCCAAAATAAAATACCATAAAAGTAGTCCTAATAACTTGATTGCTATATTTCAAGTCTTATGAGGTCTTACCATAACTTAGTGTAAAGAACAGAGTAAAATTTAAGTTGGTGCTCACAGTAAATGATCCTGTAGTCTGTTAATTGTTACTGGATCATTGAATCAGTGAGTTGAACTCCCTGATCACTTTTATTTTTTAACAAATCATTGAGGGTGGCTTTGTGAAATGGATACATTTTTTCATTGAAAAGATCAAACCTCACTATTTCTGTAATGAACGCTGATTGATTTCAGTGAATAATTAATTTTGAACTTAATTCTCTATTATATTTTCATTTTATATATATATATATATATATATTATCTTAATTTTATTTTATATTTAATACTATACTATGTACTTTTAATATACTTTTATTTCAGTTTTAATAATTATATTACTTCAGCTTGCTTATTTTATTGCTGTTAGTTGCAGAGGCAACATTTCTGATTTTTACAAAACTTTCTACTTTTTAAAACTTTTTTTTTTTTTTACATCTAATATTTATATTTTATTTGAGTTCAGGTAAGTTACCTTTTATTTTGTATTTTCAGTTTTCATTTTAGTTTATGGTTTAGTAATTTTGTCTTTTTTTATGTAATTTTTATTTTATTTTTTCATTATAACTGTGCTTTAAAAAAATTCTTTCTGTTTTAGTTTTAGTACTTGTAATACTTCAGATGTAACTTATTTTTCAACAAAGTTGCCAAGGCAACATTTAGTTCAAGGTAAAAATTAACACATGATTTTTAATAGTTTTAGTTCTAGTTTCAGTTAAAAACAACAACACTGATTTCAAATGACATATAAATGTGAGTAAATAATGACAGAATTTTTTGGGGGCTAAACTGTTTCCTTAATTTATGAAGAAAATGCATTTAGATTTTTATATTAAATTTTTCACATCTGTGGGCGTTTGAAACTGTTCCCTCATCCGGCTGTCTGTTCCTCACAGGGTCCATGCAGGTGTTTTTGCCTCCGGAGGGTCTGGCTAATTTCGGCGAGGCGAACCCAACCCAGGATAACGTGTTCTGCGCCCAGCTGCAGCGCTTTCAGATCAAGAGCATGAACGAGCGGGGCTTGCACAGCTGGCATGCCGAAAACTGCTACAAAAAATTCCCCTTCCTCTGCAAGAGAAGTAAAGAAGAGCCCTGTTTGATTGCATTCTGGAGTTTTATTGATGCTAGTACTAATGTACTGATATCAACCTGACCGGTTTCTTCAACAGGACAAACGTGTGTGGACATCAAAGACAACGTGGTGAACGAGGGCTATTATTTCACGCCTAAAGGGGACGACCCATGTCTGAGCTGCACGTGCCACGACGGCGAGCCGGAGATGTGTGTGGCCGCCCTGTGTGAGCGTCCGCAGGGCTGCCAGCATTTCCGCAAGGACCCTAAAGAGTGTTGCAAGTTCACCTGCTTGGATCCCGGTACTGTCACAGTCTCTTCAAAGTTGTGCTTGAATGTAATCCCTGTATTACAGCTGATGATTAGGGGACAGATATGTCTTTAAACGAAGATAAATCTTTAAAAGTGCACCATATGTGATTTTGCACCCATTTGTGACCCTGGAGCACAAATCCCGTCATGAGTAGCACAGGTATATTTTTAGCTATAGCCAACAATACATTCTATGGGTCAAAATGATGCCAAAAATCATTAGGATGTTAAGTAAAGATCATGTTCCTTGAAGATATTTTGTAAATTTCCTATCATAAATATATAAAAACTTAATTTTTGATTAGTAATATGCATTGCTAGGAACTTCATTTAGACAACTTTAAAGGCGATTTTGTCAATATTTAGATTTTTTTGCACCCTCAGATTCCAGATTTTCAAATAGTTGTGTCTCAGCCAAATATTGTCCTATTCTAACAAACCATACGTCAATGGAAAACTTATTCATTCAGCTTTCATGTGATGTATAAATCTCAATTTAAAAAAATGGACACTTTTGACTGGTTTTGTGGTCCAGCGTCACATTTTTGTTCCCAAGTCTCACCACTAGGTGGAGCTACTCTGCTTTATCTTACTGTAAAGCTAGAATCTCATAATATGTTTGAAGTGCCAAACTGTCATTACTTTAATAGACTAAAATTAAGTCTTTTTTTATTTTTACAAATTTTAGCACTAAATGTATTTGTTTCTTAGATTATTTGTACGGCAGAATGTGCTGAAAGTGCAGTCTTGTGATAACAGAGTAACACCATTTAAAAAAAAAAAAACTTTTTTTTATTACTATTTAGTTTTGCTTGTATTACATTCAATATTGCATGAAAAGTTTTGCTAAAAGTAGTCAAATCAATTATAACCATTCTATACAATATTTAATATTTGTTTTTTATGTATCAGTTAGTTTATAAATGCTACTATTGGAATCATTTGTGAATCTCTTGAGCACTTCACTCGAGTATTGCTAATCTGAGTGGCAAATTCCTGGAAATTCAACAAATAATAATAATTAAAATAATCATTTATTACATTTTATTTTAAATTTTAAATAATAATTTTATTTATAAATATGAAAACATGTTTTATTTAAAAATATTTTGCAAAGAAAATTTCTGTTATGTATTTAATTCTTTCTCTGTAGTTATGCTTAGTTGTAAATTACTTAAGAAAATACAGTTATTTTATTATCTATATGCTAATCTAGTTTTTATTAATGATTTGAATTAGATTTTATATATATATATATATATATTTTTTTTTATTCAAGTTTTTCAGAATTTGACTTTTTATTTACTTATTTTTAAAGCATTTCTATGTGTTTTAATTTATTATTTCAGTTTTGGTTTTAGTACTTTTTATTAGATTGAAATTTTTCCACACACTGCGTAAAAAAAAATGCACAAAACAATTTCAAATGCAATTCACAAAACGTTGTACCTTATGACCAAATATCTTCCCGTTTGTCTGTCTATTACTGCTGCACATTGTCTCAGTTGCTCAGGTTGTGGTCTGGTAGTGGTAAATCTCATTAGTGTTGTTTGTTTCAGACGGCAGCAGTCTGTTTGACTCTATGGCCAGCGGCATGCGGCTCATCGTCAGCTGCATCTCGTCCTTCCTCATCCTCTCGCTGCTGCTCTTCATGGTGCATAGACTGAGGCAGCGCCGGCGGGAACGCATCGAAACTCTCATTGGAGGAAACCGTAAGGCCTCGTGTGATCATCTGATTATATGCACACGTTAAAGTGCTGTTTTGCTGAATCATCTCTGTCTTTCACAGTGCATCATTTTAATCTGGGTCGGAGGGTCCCTGGGTTTGATTACGGGCCGGATGCATTCGGGACGGGCCTGACGCCTCTGCACCTCTCTGATGATGGTGAAGGTGGAGCGTTCCACTTCCAGGAGCCTCCGCCCCCTTATGCTGCTTACAAATACCCAGATATCCACCACCCCGATGACCCTCCTCCTTCATACGAGGCCTCCATCAACCCAGACAGCATCCTCTACATGGACCTCAGTATGTCTTTATAAAGATTAACAACAGACGCTGTATTTATAGGTCTTTTCTATATATATGCAAGTAACTAATGATTTATCATCTTCAAATGAATGATATTTAAAGTCTTTATGGATCACACTCTGGAGCTTTGATCCAAAACCTAGTGAGCTGCTTACCTAGACAACTTTATTATTATTATTATTATTATTATTATTATTATTATTCTGTATTCTAAGATACCTAATAATGGCCAAATTGTAAGGAATCATCATATGTATCTTTTGCAAATAAAGCAAAACCAGAATGCATTTTGCAGTTTATCCCCCCAAAAAATACTATGTCGAGAGGAATATCAATTGAAAATATTATATTGCATTTAATACCGAATACTGAGTCGAATCGATTATAACCATTTTACACAATATTTGTGTATGTATGAATGTTTTTCATGTATTAGGGAACAACAACATATATACACTTATAACAATGCTATAATCAAACTATTGGAATTAATTATAAATCTCTTTAGCACTTGAATATTTCTAATTTGTTGTTTAATTCCTGGAAACTGAAACAAAAAGTCATGGTCATTTATGAAATTTTTATTTGAAATTTTAAATAAAGTGTTTTGATATTTATAAACAAACAAATTAATTAATATTTTTTTACATTTAAAAAACTCTTTGAAGCAAATAATTTGTCATTCATTTAATTTATAATTGTTCTTGCAGTTATGCTATACAGTTTCAGTATTATTAGTATATGCTATTATAGTATTTATTAATATTTTGAATTAGCTTTTAATTTTTGTATTTTTATTAGGGGCCAAGCACCGAAAGGTGCGTAGGCACCTATTGTGTTTGTTGGCGTTATTATTAGGGGCCAAGCACCGTAGGTGCTTAGGCACCTA
>JAFVLL020009513.1:0-30482 GCA_021397915.2 Tor tambroides | reverse complement strand
TATTTATATATATATATATATATATATATATATATATATATAATTTATTATTATATTATTTTTTTTTTTTTTTTTTTTTTACTTTTTATTTCAAGGTTTAGTCAAGGTTGTCATTTTCTTTTTTTTATACTATTTGCTATTTTTAAAGCATTTCTATGTGCTTTAATTTATTTTTAAGTTTAGTTTTAGTACTTCAACTTGAACACTCTTTATTAGATTACTTTCTCTTTTTTTTTTACACGTTATGTGCACAAAATTCACAAAATGTTGTGCCTCATGACCAAATATCTGCCAGTTTATATGTCTGTTACTTCTGCATATTGATTCAGTTACTCAGGTTGTGGTCTGCTAGAATTAAATCTCATTAGTGTTGTTTGTTTCAGACGGCAGCAGTCTGTTTGACTCTATGGCCAGCGGTATGAGGCTCATCGTCAGCTGCATCTCATCCTTCCTCATCCTCTCGCTGTTGCTCTTCATGGTGCACAGACTGAGGCAGCGCCGGCGGGAACGCATCGAAACCCTCATTGGAGGAAACTGTAAGGCCCTGTGTGATAAGCTGGTTATAATCACATATTAAAGTGCTGTTTTTTGAATCATCGCTGTCTTTCACAGTGCATCATTTTAATCTGGGTCGGCGGGTCCCTGGCTTTGACTATGGTCCGGATGCATTCGGGACGGGCCTGACGCCTCTGCACCTCTCTGATGATGGTGAAGGTGGAGCGTTCCACTTCCAGGAGCCTCCGCCCCCTTATGCTGCTTACAAATACCCAGATATCCACCACCCCGATGACCCTCCTCCTCCATACGAGGCCTCCATCAACCCAGACAGCATCCTCTACATGGACCTTGGTATGGCTTTACAAAGAGTAACATCAGTGACACTGTATTTATAGGTCTTTTATATGGATATGCATGTAATTAATCATTTATCGTCTTCAATAAAGACTTTCAATAAAGTCTTTATGGATCAAACTCTAGAGAGAAATTCAAAACCTAGTGAGCTGCTTATGTAGACAGCTTTATTATGTTTATCCTACATTCTGAGATACCCAGTTATTGCCAAATTATACAGAATCATCATCATCATCATCTTTTGCAAACAAAGTGAAATCCGAATGCATTTTACAGTGTATCCCCCAAAAATACTATGTGGTGAATGAAGTCGAAAAGACTATCGTTTGCAGATATCATATTGCATTTAATACTGAAAAAAACAGTCTAATCGATTATAACATTTACACAATATTTCTATGTATATGTGTATGTTTTTTTTATGTGTTGGAGTACAACAACATTAGATTATAATCAAATTAATTGTAAATCTATTTAGCGCTTGAATATTGCTAAGTTGTGTGGCGAATTCCTGGAAACTGAAAAAAGTTTATGGTCATTTATGATTTTTATATTTTTTTTGTTCAAATAAAATGTTTTCATATTTATAAACAAATATATTTTTAAAATTAAATAAACATTTTTTGAAATGATAATTTCTGTTATGCATTTAATTGTTTTTGCAGTTATGCTCAAGTTCTAAATGATTTAAGAAAATACAATTTCATTATTATTAGTATATATATATATATATATATATATATATATATATATTAGTCTTTTTGATATGTGCTTCCTATTTTTAAAATGTTTCTATTTTTATCAAATGCTTCCTATTTTTAAAATTATTTCAGTTATATTAATTAAATTTACTCATTTTGAATTTTCAGTTGTTATATTGTATTTTTGTCTTATGTAAATTATAAAACCTTATTTCAATTATCAAAAACATTTTTTTTAAATAAATTCTCTCTTTCTCTCTCTATTAAATGCAAACATTTCTTTTTTTCAGTTTTAGTACTTCAAATTAAAATTATTTTATAATTTTACATTTGCTTGCATGCTTATATTTTTCATCTAATACATGTGTTTATTTATTTTTTCAGCTTTATTTCAATCAATGAAAATTATGGTTTCACTTTATTTGTTACAGTGTAATTATACACATAAGTACTAAGTAATATTTCTTAGCTACATGTACTTATTATGGGTTACGATTAGTGTTTGTCTTAGGGTTACTTGCATGTAATTATGCATAATTAATTGTTATTATAATAGTAAGTACTTGTAATGTGTAACAAAGACACCTTAAAATAAAGTGTTACCAAAATTATTTTTAATAATTTTAGTTTAATAGGACAGCAATGTTTTGGATGACCCTTCGCTCACTTCCTGTTGTCTCTGCAGGACGGACCGGGGTTCCACTTGCGACTGGTCACATGAGCGGCCCAGCCGACTCTCTCCAGAGGGATTTCCCCGAGCCGGCGCTCCCCGCCCCACTGCCGCCGCCCCTGGAGGAGCGCGAGGACTCCATCGACAGCAGCACCCTGCTAGTGTCTCCGGACACCCCCAGTGAATCAGAGAGCAGCATCACGCAGAGCTCCACCGCAGACTGCAGCGGTCCCTCGCTCAGCACTGTGGTGTAGGGAACCACAGATGATAGGGTATGTGTCCAGACTGCGCTTTACAAATGTAGGACTCGAGGACGATTTCCTGTTCAGAGCAAAGACTTCAGACACGAACGAAAAGACGCTTGTTTCGGGTTTTTATCCAGCGGTTTTTCAGCTTGAGCGTCACATGTAAATACTTCCGTCGGCCATCAGTTGACGTCATGGAGGGCCGATACAGCACCTCTCTCTGAGGTTTACACTGGCATGTGTCGATCACCACACTTTGAACGAAAGAACCGGTTGACGAACAGACTTTTAGGCCTTAGTGGGGGTAATCAAGACGACCTGACATTCTCTCACTGGAATCGTGTCCCGCACACTGACTCTTCTTTCCAGGCGCAAAGAAGCAATTTTTCCATGACTCTGTCCAAACTGACCCTTCAGAGCCCTTTCTTGGGTGGTCGTCTCTAGGGGAAGGATCCGTTTGGATGTGAGAGGTACAATGTTATTATCTGGAGTTCTGTGATGTCTGGTTTTTACATTTTCTGTCTGTCGGATCAGTAGCACAAACTCAAAAAACTAAGAAAAAAAACATTTCATTCTTTTAGATGGAGGTACGAGTTTCAGCCATTTTTAAGTGTCCTGCTGTGAATCCATCGCCTCATTTTTGGAAAAGAATGTCAGAAGCGTTTGAGATTCTTTTGGGAGGTGAACTTCGTCAAAACAGATTTTGGTGTGATCATTGTTACATTTGCTCAAGTCTAAAAGGGTGAAGCTCATGAAAGCTGTGAAGAAATGACCTGTTTTTACCAAAAGGAAAAAATAAGAAATTATATTTTGCATAGAACCTTATTAAACCATTTATCTTTTACATCATGACATTCCATTTATGGAACTCAAATACACCAAAACTACTTCAAAAATGTTCAGTGGTCCACAATATTTCAAACACATCTCATTTCATGATCGTAATGCTGAAAAAAATTAAATAAAAATAAAATCTCAAAATTAAATGTAAAAAAAAAACTTCTGCATATATATATATATATATATATATATATATATATATATATATATATATATATATATATATATATATATATATATAAATCACCTAGATTCTTATTAAAAAAAGAATTTAAATTTAGTACAGCAAATTACGAAAAAAAAAAAATAAATAAATATATATATATATATATATATAACAATTACTCTGTTACTGGAATGAGAATGAGCTTGTTTCTGCATTACATTAATGAAGAACCTTTACTATTTTCATTGTGGTAGTGAGAATTGCAGGGAGGAATATTTATGCAAAATAGAACTCTTTTTTTTTTTTTTTTTTTTTTTTTTTTTTTTTTTTTTGGTGAAATATGATCTGGTCCTTTCTGCATAAGATTGATCCAGAAGGTCTGTCACTAATATACATTTTGAATTCAGAATGTAACTGTTACAAAAAAGCTCGACATTTACCTGCGTAATAAATATTCTCACTCATTTTCGCCTCTCAAACTGATCTCAAAACGGTGTGCTGAAGCAAATCATGGTGTTTGAAATAGACATTTCATGTTGAGATCCTGAGTTATGATTTACGTGTTTAGACTTGCCTACGATGAATTGTGAGGTTTGTGTTCATGGTTGGTCTGTCAGTGTGTGTGTTGTGTGTGACTGTTTTTCATTTTCAGCACCTGTAAATCACATGCTCTCAATATTATTTCGATGTAAATCACCAATAACAACCGTTCGTTACTTGACACTAAGTAAACGTGAGCGTATATTTGCACACATGAGCGCATAAATGTATGTAAAAGCAAAACGCTTCTTTTTTAGTCATTTACCAATTCACAGACTACTTAATTGCCATTTGGACGATGTTTTTCCATTGAATTAATTATGTAATCAAATACATAAGTTATGAACATGAGGGAAAGATTTAGATTTGGTCTGCATTGTTGCTCACTGAAACAAACACTGCTTTTTATAAGGGAATATGATCTATTTCTGGAAAAGCAACAAAAAGCCCAAACTAAATGACAATCAGGCATTACATACACTGCATAAAGATGTTTTTGCACAACAAAAGCACACATCCCTACTGCGTTGGGCTGAAATACAAAGGCAAATTAATATGAAGTCAGCCAGCAGATCTCTGTTTCTAAAGATCCATCACCAGCGCCAAAATAATTGAGGATAGAGACATTTTTGTCATCCAGGTAACTGTTCTTTCACTGTATAGTCTTTGTTTTGCGTTGAATTCCAGGGTTTCATCAGCACAGACAATCCTGTGATCATCAGTTTGCTTTTGTTTCTCGTGTGCGTGTTAAATGGTGGACTGGTCGTGTGTAATGTAAAAGTTGGCATGAATGTTTTGCAGACCTCCAGTTGCATGTTTTACTGTTTTGCGCATGCAGAGAGGACGTCTCTTCTGCTGTTGTACTCTTCATTTCTGCTATGCTTACAGACGTTCGTCTCCAAACGAGGTTCGATACACATCTGATTCCTCTCTTCCCGCCTCCCATTTGCAAACTTTTTTTAATAAAAAAGTAGATGATTTCTTCTATATCGACTTTGTGGTGCAACAAGGATAAAAAGCATCATGAAATGTTTTATGTAGAACGTGACAGTTGGATCTTGAATTATTTTCTTTTTTTATGTCATGTACTGCTTTTATTTGTCAGAGGGCTTTTTTTTCTTCTCTGAAGTAGATGTACATCTAATCAAACGCCAAATAAATTGTACCATAAAGGACAGCCGTGTTTTTGGTTCCTTTTTTTTTTTTTTAGATGACGATGGTGGGTTTGTGGGGTTGAGATCTCATAACTTGTGTTATTTGATTCTCTTGACGTGTCACGACTCGAATCCAGAATGACTCCTTTGAACGTTTTAATGCCTTCTCAGAGATTTCCCTGTCCGTCCTAGAAATCCATCGCTCTTAAATGTCATGTGAGCCAACGGGGGATCCCCAATGTGAGGAAGCACTCGGTTCTCTGATGTAAAAGCCGCTCCTCAAGCCTCCTGGGAATTCTCGCTCCCTGAGAGATTAGACATCGGTGACACAGTTGTGAGATTCTCAAATAAAGGATTTACTGTTTCACAATTGTGACGAGACGCATTGTCTCATGAGAACTATATATTATATACAGTGGTCCCACAATGCATTCATTGCATTTACATTTAGTTATTTAGCAGATGCTTTTATCCAAAGTGACTTGAAATTAGCACAATAAAGGCTATCTAAACCAACATATTTTAAATAAAATAGAACATAGAAAATTAAAATAGAAAAAGAATATAGAGAGTGCTAGTGTTAGAGGGTCATGTTTCTATAATAAATAAAAAGAAAACAAGTAGATGGAATAGAAAAAAAGAATGCTAGCATTAGAGGGTCATTTTTTATAATTAAAAGAAAACAAGTGTTAGAGGGTCAAGTTTTTTTTTTTTTTTTTTAAATCATTGCATTTAAGTATTAAAAAAATACATAGAAAATCATGTGGCATCAAAAAAAAAAAAAAATCATTCTCACTCAAAAGTTTGGGTGCAATTTTTGTTGTTTTTGAAGTTGTTTTTGAAAGAAGCCTCTTCTGCTCACCAAGGCAGGTAAAGGTCAAAACACTGATTAAAAAAAAAAATCTAAATTTAAAACAACTGTTTTCTATTTTAATCAATTAAAAAAAAAAAGTTTATTCTTGATGCAAAGCTGAATTTTCAGCATCATTACTCCAGTCTTCAGTATCACATGATCTTTCAGAAATCATTCTAATATGCTGATTTGATGCTCAGGAATTTAATATTATCAATTTTAGAAACAGATATTTCATAATATTTTTGGCAAACCATGATACTTTTTTTTTTTTTTTCTTCAGGATTATTTGATAAATATAAAGTATACAGCATTTATTTTAAATTGATCTATTTGTAACCTTTTACTGTCACTTTTAATCAATTTAATGCATCCTTGCTGAATAAAGTATCAATTTCTTGAAAAAAAAAAAACTGGTGTAAATCTGACTTGAAATACTTTTTTTGGAGCCTCTGTGAACTCATATTTCTTATTATTAATTATAATAGTATTATTAAAAATATTAGTATTATACGATTAATAGTAATTATTATTATTGTTGTTATTAATTTTTTGATCATTTATCTTTTTTGTTAGATTCAGCCCATTTGCATTATTGTGTATATAACAAAATGTCCCTGCTTTGTTCATTGCATATAGTCAGTGTTCGTTCTCTGGTTCCTCGTTCAACAAAAGTTATTTGTGTGAGACTGTGGATGAGCGCAGTGGCAGCAACGTGCTCAAATGAGCACAGTCAGAGAAAAAAACCTGACATCCTACCTCCATTCAAGAAGATCACTATTTAAACCCCAGTTTGCTTTGCATTTAGTATTTTTTGGGGTGTAAGACTGGTGGGAACATTTTGATCCATTTTCAGGGCATGATGTTACTTCTGATGCTGATGTTGTCCGCAGTTTCATTGGCACACAGTGATGATGGTGAGTGACGAACGATTCATTGATACATTTCCTTTCTGTTGCTTTGGGCAAGACTTTGAGTCTCCCAAGTTATATTTCACTTTTACTTTTCAGTGCCTTTGACTGAAATAAGTGATTTTCTGAACTTTGATAAAGATGTTTAACTGTTTTCCCTCAGACTTCTGTTATGATGAGGAGCACTGTGGTGAGTTGTTTTGGTTGGAATTCAATCAGAAGGACACATTTTGTCAATATTACTATTGTCATGACGTAAAACTAGATTAAACTCTTTTTGGTAGATCCATATGCATGGGGAGATAACTACCCCTCTTGCCATCCTCTTCTGGAGAGCCATCACTCTCCCATCAACCTGGACCATCAGCTGATGAAGAACCAATCTTTAGACTCTCTGCACCTGGAGGGTTTTAATTTGACTCATAAAGGTCAATGGTGGCTGACAAACCAGGGTCACTCTGGTAAGTGACTATTGACCTTAAGAAAGATGTTTCGGACACTTTTATCCCAAGCGTCTTCAACATAGCTACATTCAAGTATTCTGTGCTCCCTGAGAATCGAAAGTTGTAACAATCTGAAACGTGTCTCTGTGTGTAGTTGTGCTGGAGGTGGGTAACGGTATGCAGGTGAGTGGCGGAGGGCTTCCTGGGACTTACCGCACCATCCAGCTGCATTTCCATTGGGGAAGTGTGTCTTCAAACGGTTCTGAACATACCTTGGACCACCTGAGATTTCCTATGGAGGTTTGGGGCTTCACGTTGTCCATATCTAAAAGCTGTTTATAATCTTTTATGCTTTTTGTAACGTTTGTCCATGTTTGTGCGCAGATGCACATAGTCAACATCAAATCCACACATCCAAATCTGACGTCTGCGGTTGAAGACCCAACTGGCCTTGCTGTGCTTGGAGTCTTTGTTGATGTAAGACATTGTTTTATCTGAAGTAGTATTTCATCTATGCATGACACTACAGGTTTGTATTTTATCTTTAATACTCTTCCACAGGTGACATATTTGCATAATGAATACTTCCAGTCCATCTCAAATGCACTTCCTTCTGTCGCCTACAAAGGTTAGTTGAGACAGTATACTTTAATACAATAAAAATTAGAAAAAAAAGGATGCCCTTTTCCACAACGGAATAAAAAATGTTTCACAATTCTGACTTTTTCTCGCAATTCTGAGGAAATGTGTATGTATGTGTTAGGGCTGTCAAGTCGATTAATCGCATCCAAGATAAAAGTTTGTTTACATAATGTGTATTGTGTATATGATATTCTGAAATTTTTCTCAGAATATGAGTATGTAAATTCAGAAGCTGATGAATTGGAGATTTGGACTTGGAATTGCAATGATAAAAAAGTCAGAATTCTGAGTTTTGTATCTTGCAATTCTGACATTTTTGTCTCAAAGCTGAGAAGTTATTTCTTGTAATTCTGAGAAAAAAAGTCTGAATTATGAGATGAAAATTCACAATTAGCTTTTTTCCCACTTTTTTTTTTTTCATGGTTGAAATGGGCCTCCATTAAAAAACAATGTGCAAAGTCTAATACATAAATCTAAATATTTTCATTTTCTTGTAGGACAAGCAAAATCGATCATACCATTTCCTTTGATGAATCTGTTACCTCAGAACAACCTAACGCAGTATTACCGTTATCATGGTAGCCTCACAACGCCGCCCTGTTCACAGGTGGTTTTGTGGACCGTGTATGAAGTTCCCATCTATATCTCATGGGCTCAGGTAAGACATCCGAAATACACTCTACACAAGTGAATGCAAGTTCTTCTAGATATACTAACTCTTTTTTTTTTTTTTTTTTGCATTTCATAATGCAACACAATTTCAGTGTTGCTGCAAAGGGGCACTATAGTGATATTAGCATAAATTTACTATTTTTACAGTTATGGCGAAGCAGCAGTTTAAAGAGAATCTTGCCAAATAAGTTCAAATTTAATTAAACAGTCGACATGTTTGTGTATCGTGAAGTGAGTAACATAAGTTACAATAGCGCTGCACGCAAGAACGCTTACAATTTGCATTAGCTTAGTTGCGCAGATTGTGTTGTTGTTTGCAGATCTTTAATACATTTTTAAAACAGTTGCATGCATTTAATACGTTTTTAACATTTGCTTTCTTTCAACAGTTCGAGCTGTTTGTAAGAGGGATATATTCCACGGAGGAATTAGCTGATAAACAGGTTCACCTGCAGAACAACTACAGACACATCCATCCAACCTACGGTCGGTCTGTGTACGCGTCCAAAGATGCCAAGATGCTCACCAATGGAGTTTCCTCTCTTGCCATTTTTAATCTTTTTAATGTTCTTTTATTTACTGGATTTTTAGCATTTAGCATTTTGCATATTGCAGAACGACAGTATTAAACGTCCACTTCAAATACTGTCAAAAACTACTCAGAAAGCATCACTAGCCAGTCTAAAGACACGTTCACACCAAGAACAATAACGTTCTCAGGATGCCGCTGATGGATTTTGATTGGCTGTCAATAATTTATCAACTAGAACAGGGGTGCCCAACCCTGTTCCTGGAGATCTACCTTTCTGCAGAGTTCAGCTCCAACCCTGATCAAACACAACTGAACCAACTAATTAGGATCTGAAGGAGCACTTGATAATTAGAGACAGGTGTGTTTGATCAGGGTTGGAACTGAACTCTGCAGGAGGACCAGGGCTGGGCAACCCTGAACTAGAAACAAAAAACATTCTGAAAGTGTGCAACCATATCGTTCCTCTGTATTATCCTATTAGCTGCGGTGTGGACTTACCTATTCTCATCGAATAAGAAGGATTAATAAAACCTTACAATTATTAGTTATATTTAAGGCCCGTTCACAACAAGAACGATAACAGCGTCCACACCAACGCACGATAAAGCTGTTTCTTAACAAGTGCACACTGCAGTTATATCGTCTGCCGCTTTAAATGCTGTGGCTGTTTAAAGTCGGTGGATTCTGATTGGCTGTCAATAATTTTATGCTTCATCAACTAGAAAAAAAAAACGTTCTGAAAGTGTTGCAACCATATTCCTCTGTGTCACTATTGTTACAGCTGCGGTGTGGACTTACCTATTCTCATCGAATTTGAACAATTATTAAAACCGTATAATTGTTTAAGTCCCGTTCACTCCAAGAGCGATAAAGTTTTGTTCACTCCGCAGTTAAATGCACGAGCTCTTTAAAATCAGGTGGATTCTGATTGGATGTCATTGTATTTATCGTTAATTAGCTGGAAAATAAAATCGTTCTGGGGTGATTTCAAGGACATCGTTCCTCTTTGTCAGTATCGTTCGAGTTTTGGTGGACTTCGCTATTCTCCTAGCTTTGGAACACACTTTTTCTAGTTATCGTTCTTGCTGTGAACGGGCCCTTAAATGGAATTATAATTCACTGTAATTCGCCATGAACAGTTGTGTTAATTATTTGTATGTAGAAACAAATTGTAGTTTCAAGTTTTGATTACACATCTACAACAACCCCATTGAGTTTTTCAACCAGACTGCTTTCGGATGAGTGATTTTATCCTTTGTGAGTATCCCCATTCATACTGAACTTTATCACTCAAAGCCTTTTCCCCAGTCATACACAAAGGCCACTCAGTGGGATTTCAAATGATACCGTATAGTAAAAAGATAAAGCTGAATAAAGTTTAAGGGGAGTTTATGACCTTATAAAAGTATGTACACCTATACAGATACACCAAACTTGATAAAACAATGAAGTTATTCTGTGAAAAACACAAACTTACCTCAGGAGACAAACTATTTGTTGTATATACAATAGCAAAGCTATCAATAGTTTGACTCAAGTGCAACGTGTTCTTTTACAAATGATAAAGTGTTGAAATAAAAATGGCATTGTTATCGGTGTGTTTTGTCTATTTTGACTGGCTCACACACACAAGCCTGTTGTTGTAGTGCTCATACCCTTCACGTCCTGTTACTGACACTGGGGGCACTGCTCACTCACACAAAGAGCCCTTGTTTCTGTCTCTTTCCAGGTTACTAGGTTTGCTAATCTGGCCAGTGAGGTCATTCACTGCTGCTCACTGACAAAACAGTCACTATTTCAGCCTGACGTTCTGAAGTGGACCTCATCAACGACTACTTGCCTATAAATTATTGTAGCCTACTTTAACATAAATTGTTACCAAAGATAATGTAATATAACAAGAATCAATAAATGTTTAACTATAACATTACTGTAAAACGATACTGTTCGTCACCAGAGGTAATTTTTTAAAGTAAACTGCGTTGTTTTTACGGGGTTTTTTTCTGTGTAACCATTCGCTAAACGGACATATTTGACTGCTGCGTTCGTAAACCGCTTAACTGTTTTGTTTCTGAAAACCGCGTTCAAGTTAAAAGTCCAACCTTTAAAGAACGTGTCTTTTTCCTCATTCCATCTCGCGATTTCAAGAAAAAGTGTAAACGATCCGAATGTCTAGGTCGTGCCATATGACACGAATATACTTAAAAAAACAAAAACAAACAAACAAACCTGCACTGTTATAAGAGCCATGAAAAATGTAAATTGTTTTTATTATAAATGCTTTTTCATATATGTATTATATTATATTACATATATATATATATAATATATACACACTAACAATTAATTGTCTATTTAGGAATCTACAGTATCTCACAAAAATGAGTACACCCCTCACATTTCGGCAATGATTTTAGTGTATCTTCTCAAGGGACAATATTATAGAAATGAAACTTGGATATATTTTATAGTAGTCAATGTGCCACTTGTACAGCAGTAAAGATTTAATGTCCTCTGAAAATAAAACATACAGCCATTATTGTCAAAAAAAGCTGGCAACAAAAGTGAGTACACCCTAAGTGATAACAGCTATACATCGTTTAACCATGCAAAGCCACATGTCCTATTCATCATGTTCATGTTTTTGTCTGCTTGACAGGACCACACAAATTTGTGTATCTTGTATTAGAGCAGTTAAAATTTGGTGCTTTGAGTACAATTCTCTCATACTGACCATTGGATGTTCAACATGGCACTTCATGGCAAAGAACTCGCTGAGGATTTGAGAATTAGAACTGTTGCTCTCCACAAAGATGGCCTAGGCTATAAGAAGTTCAGTAACACACTGAAACTGAGTTACAGTACAGTGGCCAGGGTCATACTGAGTTTTTCCAAGACTGGTTCCACTCGGAACAGGCCTCACAAGGGTCAATCAAAGAAGTTAGCTCCTCGTGCTGTGCAGAAGCTGACTTCAAACAACAGATGCATGAGTGCAGCCAGCATTGGTTTAAAGGTTGCAGAAGTGGAAGGTCAGCCTGTCAGTGCTCAGACCATACGCTACACACTGCAACAAGCTGGTTTGCATGGCCGTTGCCCTAGAAGGAAGCCTCTTCTGAAGCTGGCTCACAAAAAAACCTGCAAACAGTTTGCTGAAGACAGCCTGTCCAAGAGCATGAATTACTGGAACCATGTCCTGTGGTCTGATGAGACTGAGAAAAACTTGTTAGGCTCAGATGGTGTCCAACATGTGTGATGACGCCCTGGTGAGAAGTACCAAGAAAATTGTGTCTTGCCTTCAGTCAAGCATGGTGGTGGTAGCATCATGGTCTGGGGCTGCATGAGTGCTGCTAGTACTGGGGAGCTGCGGTTCATTGAGGGAAACATGGATTCCAACATGTACTGTGACATTCTGAAGCAGAACATGATGCCCTCCCTTCAGAAAATGTTTTTCCAACATAATATCACCCCAAACACACTGCCAAAATGACAGCTGCCTTGCTGATGAAGCTGAAGGTGAAGGTGAAGGTGATGGAGTGGCCAAGTCTGTCTCCAGACCTGAACCCTATTGAGCACATGTGGGGCATCCTCAAGCGGAAGGTGGAGAAGCACCAAGAGTCTAACATCCAGCAGCTCCATGATGTCATCATGGAGGAGTGGAAGAGGATGCCAGCAACAACCTGTGCAGCTCTGGTGAACTCCAAGCCCAGGAGGATTAAGGCAGTGCTAGATAACAATGGGGCCCCTACAAAATGTTGACACTTTGGACCCAGTTTTGACATGTTCACTTAGGGTGTGCACTCATTTTTTGTTGCCAGTTATTTGGACAATAGTAGTGTGTTGTTATTTTTAGATGACAATAAATTTGTAATTCTGTACAAGCTGCACAATGACTACTCTAAAATATATCTAAGTTTCATTTGTGTAGTATTGTCCCTTGAGAAGATATACTAAAATTGTTGTTGAAATGTGAGGGGTGTACTCACTTTTGTGAGATACTGTATTTATGTTTTTGTTCAACTGATGACGTAATTAGAAATTTTATTTTTTTTGATGAACCATGCAAGTAGAAACTAAATGCATAAATAATAGCTGAATCTTACAAACAATAGCTGAGAGACTTTATTAACAGTAAAGGGTAAACCTATGAATAGAGCTATGAGTAATGTTAAGCAATATGAAGCGCAGATGGTGAGACCCCAGTGTGCTTTAGACCGCCTACTGACGCAAATATGTTAAGTTATTAATCGTAATTAAACTCGCATTCGAAATCCTGCTCCTGCTAACTCTGTACACAGGAACTCATCTGGAGAAAACATCCAGATTAATAAACTTTACATAAATGTGAGACAAGATTAAAAGATTAGTTCCAAGACAAGGCAGCTGAAAAAAAAATCCTTTATTTTTCCATGATCTTTTTTCCATACATTTGTGGTATAATAAATAGACAGTGGCTAAAGGTCGATTTCACCAATGTCCCTTGCCATTTCTGAATGATAATGCTTTTCCCCCACACTGCAAACAGATTTTCATAGAATTTACAACCAAAAATAAAAAATAAAGCTTGACACAAGCTGAAAATACTGCCACCAGCTCTCTGTACTCACTGTCAGATAGACCTTTCTGAGCTGTGACGCTGTAGCAAATCCTCAGGAACAAAAATATATATATTTATATTTATATATTCACAGTTAAAGTATTTACACATAAGAATCCAAAGGAAAATGGGCAGAAAAAAGACGTTTCTACAAGAAACAATCTTTCAAAAGGAAGTACAAATCTGTTTTATGTACAAGATGCATCATTTTCTTTAAATTAGCTATTCAACCCCTTTTTTCATATAATGATCCCTGAAAAATATTCATTTTAAATACTCCATTTGTCGCTCATAAAAGCAGAACGATGCATCATCACTCCCCATCATGATAAAAAAGCCTCATTCCTTTATACAAACCATTATTATCCTGTACAATATAAACATATTTAAAAAGAAAAACAACAAAGCGGGGAGACCTTACCCTGTGAGTGAACTAATGTAAAGGTCGCGTTTCATAGCTTGGTCTTGTGAGTGCCACTTGGTTTGATGGGGGGCTGGAAGCCTCTAGTGCATTTATAAACATAACCAAATCACAAAGAAAAGCACAGTGACCATGCTGCCTTGCAGATCAGGAAGTCTTCTACTTTCAAAGGGAAATTTGGCTGAATGAGGCTGTAATAGCTTTTCAAACTTTTTGATGGTTAAATACTGAGCAAAATGCAGAAGGACCTCAAAAGGGTCGCCCGAAGTACCAGTGAACTTAGGTCAGTCGTACAAACACGCACACATAGGAGGAGACAAATGGAAGGAGGTTTGCCTTGGGAGCCGTGACACATTAAAGTACATATTTGGCACTGTATTCGACTTGTACTTGATTTTCTGGGTCCACTGCTGACGTTTTCATGTTGACGGACCTAATACTCCAAGGTCTGATATCCTAAACATCGGTGCATCTACTTAGATGAGATTTATTAGCTGAACTGGTGCCTGGGCAACCTTTTTGAAAAGTATCAGTGCTGTGCAGCACTTACCGCACTCACAGAGAACGCCTAATACTATGAAAACCCGTGCAGGTGGATTTCGCTTCTTAAAGTGAACTGGTGGAGAAAACTAGGGATATACATTTGCAGAATAGCAGCATCATACTGGTGAGATTCGCTCCATAATAGAAATTCCAGCACTAGTGACTGAATATGCATGAAGCCAATTGGACCTCTGCATGTTCTTCTGCTGAAATAGTGAGCTGACATGACAAACGCAGAGTTAATACTAATCTGTAGAGCTTTAAAGTGGAATCTGAATGAAGACAAGCAGCTTTCTGGCTTTACACCTTACAAAAGCTAGAGGGCAGCAGACACTCTCAAATCCAAAGATCACAGAGACAGCAGTAAAAATGGCTTGAATAAAAGAAAGAATAAAGTGTAGTGTATTGTTGGTTTTGCTTTTGATCCTTTAAAAAAGGTCCAGTTCGGAGGTGCCACATGCAGTGCTGGCTGAAATATCGCAGGAGCGTTTCACTTTGTGTAAATTTGCCTGAGCTGTGGACCTTTTCTACTGATTTGTTTTGTGGCCGGCGCAGGTGTGCTTTTGTTGAATGTTCTGCAAACTGAAGACAACTGACCCAATTCCCCAAACAATGGTTAGTGTCACGATGAATGATAAAGCTTGTGGGCTTGTTACAGTGAAGTCCGACAATAAAATAAACTTCATAGTCGGGCTGGGAGGACAAGGACAAAAAACCTGACCAAAGCTTTTTTAAAACTGAATTTTGTGTGTGTGGGACAGACGTGAGCAGCTTAAAGTGTTTGAGGTCCAAGTTCAGGGACGGGGAGGTCTCTCCATAACCAAACCGCAGAGGAAAAGGGGACTGACGAGGAGCAGGAGCTCCACGGCAGAGACAAACTGTGCCAAATGGGCAGACGACAAAGTGAGTGCCCAAACATTTAGGGGGAAGAATAAGTCCATTTCCATTGAGGTCAATGGAAGAGTGGTAGAAAACTCATTTTTTATGCTTGAAAGAGCACCTGTAAGTCGTAAACAATCATGAAAAAGTACAAAAAAGAAGTCCCAGACACTTAGCTGCACGATATATATCCAGTGGATGTGTTGGATTTCACCCACTATTTCCTCTGTAGCTCCAGAAGACGGGGCGTCTGGGCTTGTTGTTGGGCAGTGCATGTTTTTAAGAAAGTTCTCACCTATCTGTTGGGGTTAGTTTAAGGTTCCCCTGCAGTTCTCTGCACCACAGAGGCACGGTATCTTCTCGTCTTCGATGGGGAACTTGTAGTCGTAGGTGATCTCCTCGTTAACATTTATTGGCTGCCGGGAGTAGATGACGATCTTCTTCTGCGACTCCACAGTGATGACCTTGGCATAACAGTTTGGCTGCAAAGCACAAAGCAGAACACAATCAATATGGTTTTCGACTTCAAAATTAGCTTTTTTTAAAACAACGTACAAGAAACTCACATTGCAACTGTGATTGATGAAGCGGGCGAAGTTGCCACATTTGGTTGCGTCTATAATGGTATCGTGATCCACACGGAACATGTAGCTACTGCCGATGCCTTCCTCCTCATAGCGCTTCTCTCGCATGTCTGCGATAACCTGCAGATGGAGATGAGACAGTTACGAACAGACTGGCCAACAAGCAGGGATACAGAAAGTTTGGTCGGCTTCACGCTCACCTGTCGGATATTCTGGCCGACATATTCGATAACCATCTCATCAGCAGCAATAGGTTCCATAGCGAACAATCCCCAGTCATGAATGTGACTTTTACAGAAACGGATTTTCTTTTTACGGAACTGTGGAGAAGTTGTGACTTGTTACATTTTGACCTGGTTCATATTTTGATTGGTGATGTTTTGCAAGATATTAATAGCTGGGTTTTGCTTGTCCTACCTTGAGCTGGTTGAACTTGAGGAGGTCACTGTCGCAGCTGAAGGACGACAGCAGGCGGCGCTGTTCTGACCGCCGCTCTGAACCTGCCCTAGTGGATGCTTGGGGCTGTGCTGGAATACTCTTCCCCTGTGAGAAATCACACACACAAACACAATCAACATCAGGACCTTCAGCAATTCAGCTTAATGAAGTATTGACTGAGTAAACTCCAGTATTTTATCACTGCGGCCCACCTGAGTGTCCACATCAGGCTCTTCGGACTGCAGGCGTGAGCTGTTGAGGTACTTCATTTTGTCTTTCTTGTCGATTTTGTAGTAGCCCTCGCTGCGGGCGCAGCCGGTAACATGGTCGCGTATACCATCCTCTTTCCGCTTCTTCTTCAGCCCTGATGTACTGCCCACACTAGTAGGTTCAGAGGAGTCAAGGAAATACAGCTTTCTTTACACGAACAGATAGGTCTCCACATTACTGGTCTGCAAATGCTAGCAATTCATTTTAGTGGACGTAATTATTTTGTCATCACAATACTGTCAACAAGTAAGATAGCACCAAAAATGCAAATACTGGGATTTTCTTTGAGATCACCTGAAGAACAGCAATTCAATTCCGCTATTCTGTTTGCAGGCACTAGGGGCTAGGGTTGGGTATCGTTTGAATTTTATCGTTTCTGATTCCGATTCTGATTCTGCTTATCGATTCTGATTCTTATCGATTCCTAATTTCGATTCCAATAAGATAAAAAAAATCCATTACAAAATTTTAAGTCAAACATTTAAATGTCAAACATATTTATTCTGTCTTTTGCCTATAGTTTTACCAAAAATACCACAGAAGAAAACAACTAGACTAATATAAACTTCAAACATTAAATTGTTAAAGACAAGTAAACAGTAAGTAATAAAATAGGAACAAACAAATCAATTAGCAATAGCATAAATAAATAAAACTGAACAAATTTCAGGTACAGAAATTTAAAATCTAAAGTTTAAAAACACTGCATAGCTTTCTTTTCATAAATAAAATAAAGATTAATCTCATTAAAGTTAAGAAATATATTCAGTCAAGATCAGTTAATGATTTTCTTTTGTTCTTTTATTAATGTTATTGACAGGCAGCACATTTATTAGGCGGCTGTCTCTTTAACACCGAACGCACATGGATCTAAAAATACTGTTACATGTGTTTTCTTTCTCATCTGTTTACGTTTACTTAAGACAATAAACAGCTGTGTTTATGATGATATACTTATGTATTTTGTGCATACTGGTCGATAAATGTGAAAAAGAAGCCCCGGATCAACCTTTTCTGCAGTGGAAATGCACGGAAAGGTTCGAGAATGGACACAGGCAGGGAACCCACATCAGGACCGCTGTCAAAGCCATTGTTCTCTGTGCTCGCGCTTCAAATGTGTGCAAGTTCTTTCCCTTCCTGCGCTTAAATGGTTTAAAATCACATTAAAATGCGAACGCAGGAATTGTTAAGAGGAATCAGAATGCACGTTTCTTATCGAATACCCGGTTCTTGGACATTTGGAACCGGTTCTAAAATGGAACCGGTTCTCGATACCCTAGTGGCACCAAACTAAATTGCAAAAGGAAATAAATTACTTTGCGAAACACTCCCCCAATTCTTCCATCGTTTTTTTTTTTTCCTTTTATTTAATTTCATTTGCTGCCACTAGGCACACAGATGTTACCAACAGCCACTTTAATAGGATTTTACATTTAAAAATTCATTGCCATTGATAAAAGACAATGGATATTTTTTTGAATTCTAATTCGCACATTTACATTGTAGCAGTAAAGGATATGAGGATGGTGAACCCAGAGGGTGTCGTTGAGCCAGTCGTTGCCATTGTCCTGCTGCAGCATCTTGTCATAAGTGATCTTAAGGTAGCGGATGTCCTCCTCATCAATGCCGTCGTTCCAAATGTCATACAAGATGGTCATCTCCTCAAATTCTGAGCGGGGTAGGAAGCTGGGGCAGGGCGGTGATGTCACAGGGGAGTGCATGGACAATAACAACTCTTGCCAGCCCCTCCTCTGTCTGCGCGTCTTCTGAATAGGTTCCTCGACGTAAAACCTGTCTTCCACCTCAGGTATGACTGTCTGGATTTGGTTTTCCTCTTCCTCCAAGGCTGTGGAGTCACCATCTTCTCCTTTGAAGGTCTCTGAAGGCTGGTCTGGGTACAGGTCATTTACTGGTAGATCTGGAGGTGAAGAGGCCACCATTGGAGCTGGAGGCTCTTCAGAATCTGAAGGAGTCGCCGCAGGTACCTTTTTAGACTTGGGGCGTCCTGGTTTCTTCTTGCTTGGAGTAACATCTAAGGACACAGGAACATCTATCATTGGAACAGGAAGGTCTTTTGGAGCAGCAGGAGAGCAAGTCTCTACAGAAGTGGGAGAGGAGCCTTGGGGAGGCAGAGGTGGCTCCTGAAGTGAAGCAGCAGGAAGGGGAGGACCAGGGAATGGGGAAGAAACTGCATTGTTAGGTTGTAGGCTGGCCTGGGGAGAGGCGCTGAGTAGAGGCTCTTTAAAGACAGACTTCTCCTCCAAGCTCTCAGACGAGGCCTTCCTGTGAATGGGAAGGCCTGCAGCTAAAGCAGCAGAGTCAGGGAAAGCTGGGGTGAAAGTAAGATCTCTACCCGGAGTCCGAGGGATACCAGCGCTGAGGACAGGGGATTGAGCGGGGTAAGAGAAAGGGCTGCCGGGAATATGCGGCGAGCTCAAGCTGTTACCTGTTAGTGGTGTGTCGCTACCTGGTGTGACAGGAACCGTATCAGTGCTCTGAGACTTGCCCAAACCCCGGGGTCTGTCCATAAGATCTCTCCCCGGGGTGCGTGGGATGTCCTCTTCCGTAGGCAACCGCCCACGGACAGGCATATCCGGCAAAGCTTCGGGAGGCGGCAGAAGGGATCGAGCTTCTAGGGCATGATTGGGGGGAAGTGGAAGGTGCAGTGAGGGCGTAGGAAGAGAACAAGGGATTGCGGTCTCTGATTCTAGGGAAACCGGGCCATCACGTCCGGGGGTACAGGGAAAGTCTTCTGCAGGGATCTTTGGTCGGGTGTCCTGATCACTGTCTGCAAATGAACCTGTTGGGGTGGGTGGCCGCAAGCTACCAACATCCTCCAGGGTGGCTTCAGCTTTGGGCACTGGAATACTGACCGCCAAATCAATGTCGGGTTCATCAGCTGAAAAGAGAGGACAACCAATCAGGATCTGACTTCAACGCAGAATACACAACTGCTGCAGGAACATCAAGGTAAAAAAACAGTCAAGACTCTGACCTGGCAATCCTTTGGGAGATGGAGGCCACACGTCTTCAACTCCAGGCTTGATTGAGCTCACCGCAGTATGTTTGTGATCGTTCTCTGCCTCATCTAACGCTTCCAGCCTGCCCAACTCATTTGGTTCCTCTTCTGGTGGTGGTCCTGTGGGGGTACTGGGAGCTTTTACGTCAACATCCTCCTCTTCAGAAGATGAGGATGAGGAAGATGAGGACGTCGATGAGGTTTGTGCATTATCTTCATCTTCATCCTCCATTGCCACTGCCTGCTCTTCTTCTTCCTCCTCTTCCTCCCCTGAACTCGATTCGTAGTCAGACGAGCTCTCGCTCCCAGAGGAATCAGAATCAGATTTGGAGGAGGATGACGAGCTAGAAGATTCTGAGGGAGGGGAAAATAGTGAAGGTCATTGCCTCAGGCCAATTACAGTGACCACAAGGGTACAATATTCATCAACCTCTCGCCATTACCGTCATCTGATGAGTCAGATGATTCACTCTCGCTGGAGTCTGATTCGCTCTTCTTTTCATCATCTTTCTCGTCCTCCATATCCTAAGAAGGCATGTTTATGTTAGGCTCAAATAAGTGTTATATATAGTGCCTGATAACTACACTTGATTAAGGTTTATTAAGAAGCACTGTGGACAGGTGCTCACCATGCCAGGGGACAACCTTTCAGAGGCTTCTTCCACTGGCTCCTCTTCATGGTCTGAAAGCAATGACTCCTCTTTGCCAGAGGTTTCCTCCTCTTCCTCGCCTTCACTGTCCAGTTCTAGAGGTCTGGCTGGCCTTCGCTTGGCAGAAGAACCACCGCCATCCGTTCTGGATCCGTCCGTACGAAGATCTGTTCTTTCTGATTCTGAGAACCGACCTTACCAAGTTAGTTTACAGAAATGGCATGAAACCATGTAAAGCATTGTCACTTTAAAGCCAACAGTGGGAACAAATTGTCCAAGTTTCAGTTTAAAGATCAGAAATCTGATTAACTTGGCAAGTATGTCAAGCACACACCTTCATCTTCCAGCTCATCATCGACAGGTGTGGATGGTCGCACCCTCTTATTGTCATTTGTAGATGTTGGCTCAGGGGGCTGTTTCCTCTTAACCTGCAAACAAATGAGTAGCAATAACGATAATGATCAACTTGAGCAACAGTACAATGGCAAATTAACAAAAACATAGGGTGGTAGTTTGGTACCTTGAAGGATGGTAACCGGATGGCGCCGCGCAGGCCTATACTGAGACCCATTCCCTCGAAGCCAAGACCCTCAACCTTGGTCCAGTTTTCCAGTAAGCTAGAGGATATAGTCTCTTTGGGTTTGGCTCGCTCCTTTTCTTCATCTTTGCCCTCACCTGTCTTCACAGGTGTAAGCGTAGCCTGCAGGTGCAGATACATGATGACGGCAGATAATTACGTTAGTATAATTACTGGGGCTGTCAGTTTAACGCGTTAACTTTATTAATTAGTTCTAAAAAAAATAACGCGATTAAAATATTTTAACGCAGTTAACGCACTGGCCCCGCCCCCAGAACTGTACGTCATTTTACATCTCATACAGTTGACTGTTGACAAATATGATGCAGGGCAACAACTTCATAAATGCAGTTATGCCCTAAAATTCAAGATATTGGTGCAAAATGCCCCTGTATGTGTTTTTGTCTCATATTTATATCATACGATATCACACGAGCAGGGACAGCAGTAGGCTATTACACAAGTGCTGGATTTGTCCCGAATATAAGTGCAAAAGTGATTTTATACAACAGTTCAATAAATAAGAAGTTGATATTGTGTTATATTTTAAACACAATTTTATGTGTTTTTGCTCAATTTTGCAAAGAATATATTACCTATAAAGCTGCAGCAGAACTGTTGTGCATCTTCGAGCAACACAGCGGTGTTTAGTTTCTGAATGAATCCGCGTTTTATTAAGGCCCATTAATAAAGAGAGCCATTTATTTCATTCTTGAATGAATCAGCCGGTGGAATGAATGAATGAGTCATAAGACATTTACCGCCAACTGCTGGCAGATTAAGTTTCTTATTTAGAGTATAATTTCATTAAAAATAAATAATAATAATAATAATAACGTTTTTTTTTTTTTTCGGGATAGTTCACCCAAAAGATTTTAATATTATTATAATTTACTCTCACGTCCTTCATGTTGTTTCAAACCTTTCTTTTGTGGAACGTAAAAGAAGGTATTTTGAAGACTGTTGGTAACAAAGCTGTTTTGGTTACCAATGACTTTCATTGTATGAGCAAACAATACTGAGATGTTTCTCAAATTATCCTCTTTTATGTTCCATAGTTTATGTTAGGCCGTTGTAGCCTAAATGTTTTTTGTTAAATCAAAAAAAATATTTATAAAGCTACAATTTGTAATGTCTTCTTGATACTTTCTCATTTAACACAAAAATATCTTTAAATAATCTTTTGTGGGTATTTTCACAGTCAAATTTATTTTGCGATTAATTGTGATTAGATTAATTAATCGAAACATCATGTAATTAATTAGATTAAACATTTTAATCGACTGACAGCCCTAATAATTACATGACCTCAGGTTTGAAAATCTAATAAACTGGTTTTCTTTTTGACTAATTGTTCCAAAACTCTCTGGAATATTCAGTTCTGGAATCAACTAGCATTTAATTTAGAGCAAGAGTACAGAAGTTAGGGATATTTTTGACAGTTGTCCAAGTTTGTCTACTACTATACATTCCAAAACACCAACAGATTAAATATCAATTTATAGTCACATCCCAGGAAGGTTTTAGGAAATGTGATAATATTATTGTATTAACTTAATACAATTATTATATTATTAAAATATTTGCTTGTCAGAATTAAGGTAATAACTTTTGGAACAGCATTATAATTGAAAGCTAACCTAATGTACTAGAAGTGATTTACATGTCAAAAACATTGTTTTGATCAAACACTGACATTACATTAATAGCATTCTTGAATCAGAGTTGGGTTTGCTGTATTTCATTTCATTTCATCACTGTGTCAGTGCAGTTCAGCAACATTTAGGATGAATGTATGAGTGTTGTACAATAAGTCATTTAAAGGGAAACGATATTTATGAAAGTTACCCATCAACTTGACAGTGAGTTTGTATCTGGCACAACTTAAATAGCTTGAAAACCAAATTTGCTGCATTTGTTATTATTCATTTACAGAAGTATTTACATATTCAGCAACAGGTATCATGTAACATTTAAAACAAGCCTGGGTTTGTCGAATGGTGCTTACCTTAGCTGAACGCTCCTGTTTGTCCCACCACTCATCAAATGCCCTGAAGGCCACCACCTCCACCATCTTGCGGTTGAGATCTCTTTTCATTATGGCCTTCAGCTCCTTGACAATAACCATAAGCACTCCATCCACAGTGGCTTTGTGTGGGTCTTCCTTTTGGGGCTCATAGCCTGGAGGGGGAACAGCAGGGTTGAACTTGGGCATGTTGGGTAGGGGCCAGGGTTGCCCATGACCCACAGTGCCTGCAGGCACAGCAACCACAGACAGAGGTGGATAGGGGCCCCCAAACTGCATGGCGGCGGCAGCGCCGGCGCTTGCAGCAGCCCCGCTGATGAAGTGAGGGTAAGGGTACGGCCGCTGGCTCTGCGCCATGCGACTTAACATCTGAGTCTGCATCTGGAAGGACATGTGAACGCTGCCCCACTGTGGTAAGGAGCTCATCAGGTCCATCTGTATAATGGGCATCATGCCAGGAGGATAAGGGTGCAACGGGTGTAGCATCGGATGGGGGGCCACACCAGGTGGGCCAGCCAGGTGCGCTACGGTTGGAAGAGGTGGCGGCGGCAGTGGGAAGCCAGCCTGTGGAGGGGGCAGTGGGGGGAACCCTGGCGGGGGCATGGAAATGGTCTGCATCGGAGACATTGCAGAGTTGACCACAATGTTTTTGGCACAGTCCCCGCTAGCGATCGGTGTGCCAGGCATCTCATCATCGGAAATCTCCATGTCTTCACCTGATGACTGATCACACTGTGTTTAAAAAAAAAAAAATCTGTTGCATTAGAGCACAAACAAGTCATTTGCAAAACTAAGTTGATGGACACCATCTATTGGCCTATATTGCCTTTGGTTTAACAACTCTTGTGCAACTACGAACTGATCAATTTCTTATTTTTTTCCTTTTTTAACTTGATCTAGACATAAAATTTAATGAAGGTCTATTGCTCTTAATGAGCATAATAATGAGTATTTGATCAATTAAGTTACAAGTTTTTATTTTAGTATTATTTTCATATTTATTAATGTTTTCAATTAGCATTTATTTTTAAATTTCAGTTCTGTTCTTTTTTGGTCATTTTGTGCTTTTATCATTTACTATCAAGTGCTTTTATCATTTTATTTATTTCAATTTCATTTATTATCTTTAATGATTTCAGCTTTAGTCTTTGTAAAATACGATTTAGTTCATTCATTTGCAAAGGCAACATTTCTAATTTTCATTTATGTTCTTTTAAGTTTAGGTTTGTCATCTAATATTAAAAATGTTTATTTACTTGAACTTTATTTCAATAATTTACTGATTTTAATAGTTACAACACTGTGACAAACACTATATTTTTAATTAAGCAAAATTAGCACTACTTAAGACATTTGTTTTCCAATAATTAATTAACTGTTTACTTGATTAAATAATTGGTCTTAAAACTTGTGTGCAAAACTTGGCAGTGCATGTGGGGCCCCTTTTCAATAGGATTGGGATCATGTGGCAGGTGAAAATTGTAAATCAGATCACCTAGAAAAGTATTATACCTCTTCTCAACAAACTGCATGACTTGTTCACAGCACAAATGATACGGGACTAGTTATGCACCAAGATTTAATTTTTAGTGTTAAAGTGTCTTTAAATCACTAACCCTAAGCAATAGTAATAATATTCTCTTGAAACAATGACTGTAAGTAGCTTCAATGTAGGAATCCAAAGACTTTCAGATATGGCACAGCTCTTGTTGAATGATGGTTTTGGAGATTCAGTAAGAACAGCACTATCCTGATGGTCCAGCTTTCAAGCAGGAAGTAAAGCACAAAAGTGAGCTAACGGTTGTTCATTGCTTCTCGTGTTGAACTGCATGTAAGAGGAAGTGAAAGTGTGTTGCACATAGGCGGCATTCACAGCAGGATCATATTTCATGGGTTTGCCATACAGATCTAGGGGCTGTAATGCAAACAAGTTCATTTACAAGACGGAGCCTCATTAGGCACTGAACATTTATGTCCTTACTGCAGATGCCCAAATATTCTCACATTTTTCTATCGAAAGCCTATTTGGTACAGATTAACATGAAGGACTTAAACTGTGCAAAGCTACACTTTCTATTTTTCAACATGCTGCTGAAATGTCACAAACAGTTGAGTTGCAAAATCTCAAGCAAACAAGGAAATAAGCAGTGATGCCAAGAAGTCTCCTGGCTAGACCTACTGGTTTAAGAAGTCCCACAAAACATTGCACACTGAGATCTAAATTAAATATAGAAAAAACAAAACATGCTTTGAGACTCAAGAAATGCAAAAACATCTTTCTGCTGCCAGACTGCAAAGTTTCTTCTACTGCTAAAATGTGAAACAAAAGGGAAAGTAGAGGGCCTCTTTAAAGGAAGACGAGTGCAGCTGCCTCTAACATTTCTTCTGGGTCCTGAAACCCTCCATATAGTAACTATATAGTAATATCATATTTAACACCACATCACAAGCCTTTGAGTAGTTAGATACACTACAAACCAAAAGCAAATATTAGCAAACTACACTAAAGCAATTTAGAAGGAAATATCTTAAAACATTTAGAGCATAGAATATTTTGCTACAAAAATGTCAAAAATATATTATTAATACTCATTAATATATTAATGAGTTTCAAAAGCTGAATAACTGATTTATTGAGGCTTACAAATCAGTTCATTCCATCTGAACAATACTTCAAAAAGGGGACATTTCAGAAGAACTGTTTGTGCAGCTGTAAACTGAACTAAACAATCAACACTGAACTAAATTGAACTGAATAATGACACTATTGTCTTATTTAGAGGTGCTTTACAGCTAAAATTGTGTACGAAGAACTCTGCAACCTTTATACTGTTACTTTCTTGTGAAGCTTCTTTGAAACAATCTGTATTGTATAAAGCACTACATAAATATATATATTTATATTTATATATATAATATATATTTATCTATATACCTGACCGTAAATTTCAGCAAAGAGAGATTGTATCTCAGGTCTTACCGTGTCCATTTTGTCAACAGGTGTCCGTGGTTCTCCCGCACCGCTTTTACTGTGCATGTTGGAGGGCGACATGGACCTAGAGTTTGTCAACAGGGAAGCAGTACCATGAATAGGTTCATCATCGTCCGAATCAGGAAGCGGCGTTGGACTGATGTCCTCCAGGCCGGTGCTTGCAGGCCGCGAGGGCCGCTGGGGCGGGATAGGGGAGAGCTGAGAGGAAGACGAGGAAATCGGACTCCCGTCCATGCGAACCTCAGCATCCGAGTCTCCGCGCTCGTTCAAGAAGGGCTTCAGGAGCATTTCTATGCGCGAGTCCAAGCTGTTGCGCTCGGAGTCCTGGGTCGGGGTGCCCAGCGACAGGCAGGGCTCCGGCGTGGAGGGGGGAGGCGTAGTTGGTTGGGTTTCTGGAGCATGGGGAGGCGGCTCGGGGATTGGCGGCGTTGCGGGCCTGTCTCTGACGGGCATGAAGTCGGTGCTTGGGGGTGGCGGGGCTTGAGGCGGTCTCCTATAATCCACTTCCCGCTGAACAGGCTGGTGGAAGGAGGGCTCTGTGTGAGGGTACACTGGGGGCATTGGGGGCTGATAAGGAGAGAAAGCATTCTTGAAATTTGCACTGGCTGGTGGCGGTGGCGTGTGTGCAAAAGCAGGTGATGGCGGCTCGGGGGGCTGATGTTGCTTAAAACTTGGTGGTTGCTCTGCATTGCCACGATGTACCCCTCCTCCTGTACCATGGACGTAATGCCTCTCCGGTCTTCGGTTGTAGGCATCCTGGAATTTGGTTTCATGCCGTCTCGACTTGTAGCCTCCCGAGGATTCAGCACGGCTCGACTGGAATGCCGGAGTGCCTTGCCTGCTGGAGTAGCTGGAGTCCTGAGAGAATGGGGTGCCTGATGGTCGCGGGGTGTGCGGGGTACCCTGGGACTGGGGCGTATCCTGCCTTAGACTGGAGTAGGCCGTATCCAGGGACATCGGGGTGTTGGTGCCGCCCGGCGTGGCCGTGCCTCCGACTGCAGAAGAACTGCCTTCGGACAGTCTTCGCAAGGGCCAATGAAACAGCACGACCAACTTGAGCACATTAGTATGTTATAAGTAGCTGAAATAAGCACAAATATCAGGGCATGTCAAAACATCTCAAGGGCCCCAAAATCACCTCAGACCCCAGAGGGTTAATGGCACTTTCTGTTTTCATATGGCTTCACTGTGTGATAATGGCCATAACTGAGGGGGGACTGTTCAAAGTGCATGTTGTAATAGCGTGCAGCTCTCTGCTGGTAGCAGTTATTATGTGCATTTCAGTCGGTGTCCATTTAACCACCTGCTGAACTGATAAACTGGATTAGAGATAAGAGGTTTCTGCTGGAGAGGGTGAGCATGTTATACAGTGTGCTGGTGTAAAATACCTTTTGTGTTAAATAGATGTGTTAACTAATAGGTTAAAATTAAAACTGATTTACCTGTTATGACACAAGATTATAAAATCTCAAAACTCCAGCATGTTATACAGTGTGCTGGGGTAAAATACCTTTTGTACTAAAATTATGTGTTAACTAAAAGATTCAAACATTTAAATGCATTTACTGGTCATGATTAAACAAATCTCAATACTCCACATTACAACATTATTAAATCTACAGTATTAATCACACAAGTTACTGAATAATAAATATTCATAAATAAAAAAAAATTAGTTACCATTTTATGTGCTGAGTTTCATGCTGAATTAATTTAAAATTTAAATCATTCAATTGGCCTACAGAGTAATAAACTATGATTTTTAGAAATTCATAATATGAGCATTTGATGTTAAAAAAAATAAAATAAATATAAACTTTTCTTATTGTTCTGAATCATTTAATTGTTTTTGAACCAGTCTGAACAAACCAATTTGATAAAATGAATCCAGATGCCTAAAGCTACTTTGATATTGACTGTCTTCATGCAGCTGTAAAAAAAAAAAAAACTGTCTTGAACTTTTTGTTTTGTAGTACAATCTTAAGCATTCCGATTCTTTCTATAATTAATCTCACATGTAATAGCATAATTTGGTTTGGTTTTACCAGCAGGGCTTCAGCCAAACTGCGTGGAGAAACTTCACAGGCCTCTTCACCACCAACTGGAAGAGTGAGCGGAGTATAACTTCCATTGATCAGACGCTGGAAGTACCTTTGGCGATTTTCACCTGAACAGATGGATGAGAATGCACAATTCTTTACTGAACATGATTAATGAAACACAATGTGGGCTACAGCTAAACGACATACACATATTTTATCTATTAGTTGCATTACAATCTGAGAGAGAAAGAAAAGGTTTTTAAGCAATTTGCATGCATTATATTGTCCAAAATAAATTTTACATTTCATTTTGTTACATTTTCAGTTTCCGTACATATTAAGCTTTTGTTGTTGTCCCAAAAACACAACAGAAAAAAAATAATTTCAATGTAAATCTTGATAGAAATGTGATTTTGCCAAATACTATTGGCTAGTAATCTCACTTGAAAATAAAGTTACTAAAACAAGTCTGTAAAATGTTGCATGTTTTGTATGTTAAAAATGTTAAAACTTACTTATGCATGCATACATATACATCCATTTATATACACAGACATCATCTACATATACACATCAAGTAAGAAAATGACAGTATAATGCATGAAATGCATGCACTATCTATTCATGTCACTGACAATAACAGCTGAAACGGTACTGTCTCTTTAAGAGAGGGGAGACCCAATACAGCTGTCATCCTGCCTTCAGCATCTCATTTTTACAAGGTTAAAGACAATTCAGTGTGCTTGTCCTTCAGTAAATAGTCCAAACGAAGGGTTTAACATGACCAACATTTCCATTTGTATAACAATTATGTTTTAGTCGTGGTTAACCACCTCCTATATTTTCTAAAACACACAATTTTCATCTAAATACTTGTATACATATTTTACTGAGGATAAACATTTGTTATGTTGCTTCAAACTATAGCTAAATATCTCATAAATAGTCAAAATGCGTCCGTTTCACGTAAAACGTCAGAGCAAACACATCAGTTAATCCCTCAGCCGCTGACTTGCCGTTTAGTGGTTACCAAGCAACCAACGTAAATTTTCGCACGTGACTTCATGTCACAAACAATCTATTCAAATAAAGAAACACATGCGGGATTTTGGTGTAATTCTGTCAGATAACATTCTTCCCATTACATTAAAGCCTTAAATGCCCAGTTTAATATTTTAACACATAATTCATCCTTACCTTTAGGGTCCAACTCCACGTGGATGATGTTGCCCATGACAGACGTGTTGTGCAAGTTCTGGACAGCATCTTTCGCCGCCTTGACGGTTCCGAATACAACTTTAGCAATTCCGAGATGTTTTTTGTTCTTCGGATTGTATAAAATTTCCACCTCCTCGATGTCGCCATACTTCTTGCACATGTCGGTGAGGAATCCCTCTCTGACGTTGTCGTTGAGTTTGGCGAACGTGACCTCCTTCGGGGGCACGCGACCGATGTAACATTCATCGATCTGAGGAAAAGAAAACGATACTTTGAAACTGAACGTTACTCAAAACGGACCTATCGTTATCTTACGTCCTAGGCTGTTTGAATGAAAGCACGTGTCTCTAGTATTGCTGAAAACAAAACGTTAAATGACTGGTTTTTGAACTCAAAAGCAAGCAATACATCAGCTGTATAAAGCGTTCCGTGAACGTCAAACGTCCTGCAGTTGGATGCTTAAAAAAACACTCAAGACAAATGCACACATGTGTCAGTGTCAGGGGGGTGTGACTGACTGAACTACCTTAAATTTAGGAACCGGGAGATCAGTCTCCTTGTACTTAGTCCACATACGACCGATTCTCGGGTCTCGGACGATGTCCACGGGTGGCATGCCGGGGTTCTGCACACAAAACAAACACATTTATAAACACTTTACGTAAGGAAGTGTACTTTACACAGGCAGCACGGTCAAACCGGGCATGTCACTGTCACCAGAACGAATGCGGTGCAAGCAGAGCTCGTCTCTCGCTAGTTTAGTTTTAAAACGAGTGGTCAGTCGTGAAAGTTTGGCAGCGGTGAAACTCTTTGATGTGCTGTGTCAGGTGTTTACAACGCGACTGATATTATAACCATTCAGCGCCACAATACACGGGTCGATGTATCCGGTTCTGGACGTTGTAACGGCTCCTTTCGCTCACCGGCCCGTTGAAGTGCTGTCCATCGTAGCGATACAGTTTGTGCGATCCCTTTTTCAACGCTGGGTCAATAATCAACTTGTAACTT